>NJDD01005506.1:215449-237710 GCA_002245505.1 Calephelis nemesis
TGTATTGATGTAAATGGACGCTATTTTGAAAAGTTATAATAAAACTAATAACTTACTAGAATGCTTAGTTTTTGATTTTCTAAGAACTTTCAGTTTGACCCTCGTATATATAAAAGAAAGTGGTGTTAGTTACACTATTTATAACTCAAGAACGGCTGAACCGATTAGGCTGCAAATTGGTGGGGAGGTAGCTTAGAACCGGGAGAAGGACATAGGATACTTTTTATTCTGTTCAATTGTGAGGAAACTGGGAAAAACAACATTTTAATTTTTCCCATACAAACTGAATGGGCGGAACGAAGTTCGCGGGAACAGCTAGTTTTATAAAATATGAAACAAACGGTCTGACAAAAGGTTGCCCGTGCTGGTAGTAACACCTAACATGTCAAAAAGCACACAATCTTTAACTGAAATCACCAGAAAACCATGCTAATGTAACACTAACATTTGATTCCATCATTTCTATTTATATAATAATATTATATTGTTGTTATTTTTATCTAACACAAATAGTACAAGGTGCAATGATAGCTTAATAATATTTATAAATCAATCAGTAGATATCAATAAATAAAATAATTACATTCCTTTTAAATGTAGGTATTATATCTTTTATGTTTTCCATTATTGACTCTAGAATAAACATATTTTTTTGTATGTTATAGCCATCAAACACATGGCTTATCTGATGGAAAGACACATCCATGGCCTAGACGCCATAGATGTTACGTGTGCATTTCTGACCTGAGGATGTGATGGAAGGCCTACGCAAGTCTGCCAGGTACCCTACCCTCCAGACACAAACATGACATTGTCATTATGGCAGCAGAAATAGGTAAGGAGGTGAATCCCTACCCAGGCAAATGCTGCACAGCACTCTACCATCAGAGGTCTTGTTTGTAATGACCAATATTTTAACCTGTGCTCACCTCTTACAAGCAGGGAGGCAGATGTTCTTTTCTACTTAGCAGACTAACATGAGGAAAATAATATAAGATAATTTAATTTTAGCACTTGTCCTGTGCTTGGATTAAAAGTTCCCAACTTCAATCGTACAGGATTTTAACCTGAACTGTTCTGTCTCTCGCTGACAATTCCTCGAACCTTGTGAGCTACCCATTATTCAACTCCTGACTGAGGTGAATTTCTTTCTTAATTTAAAAATTATGAAACCATAAGAGACTAAAATTTTAAATGATGAGTACGGTGAATGTGCAAGTGACTTTCGTTTTGTTATAAATTTAATATTGATTTATTTATTTTATGGACACATAAAATTTACATGTTGTAGTAAAACCTATGTATAACAATATTAATAACTATATTAATATTAAAACTATATTAACAATATTAATAATATTAATAACACAAAATCTGACTCAAAAGTATAGGTGTTAGTCAAAAATATTGATCTAAGTTATGCTTACATTATCTGAAGAAATACATACTTAACAGGGAGACATTTGTTTTAAAATGAATGATGTCCAGGTATCATAGCCCAGGCATGTGGATAACCAGTAAAAAAATTTAGATTTAAACTAAAGTCAAATTAAATTACATTGAGAAAAAAGAAAGGATGGCCTATTATTTATCAAAACAAAATTTATCAAAAAAAAAAACTGCATTAAAATCTGTTGTGTAGTTTTAAAGATTTAAGCATACAAGGGGACAGAGGGACAGAGGAAGAGACTTTGTTTTATACAATATAGTGAAGTTGTAACTTTAAAGAAATAAAAAAAATTGTGTGTGTACTTATGTACATGTGTTAGAAGTTATACTTCTTCGGTGTAATAAGATAAAAATCTTTTTAAAATTTTTATCTTTTGCCTTATTTTACATTTGTAGACAAAATGACACTAACCATACAAATAAAGAAATATTGTGAATACAGTTGTCAGTTCTCACCCAAACATACATAGATGTCCTTACTTTTACTTTGTTGGCACCTTTTTTTGAAAAACTAAAATGTTATCTATAGCTAACTTCGTCATGTCGGTTTTTCGTGACGGTGTGCGCGCGCATCGTAAAAATTTACCCTCATCATTTTTTCCTAACCCAAAAGAAGTATAACTTCAAAAAATATGAACCGTAAATGCTACTTCATATTCAATCATATTATATCACTGGAGATAAATATTCTTTGTTAAATCCACTCAAAATTACAAATATTTAAATCTTGTACTCTGTAAGTTAAATAATACACAAGTATCTTTTACAAGACTGAGGTATTTTGATTATATGAATTGAGGATTATTTATTACATTTAATATTTCAATGACATTTGTTATTTTGGAAAAATCAATATCAATCACATATTAACAATATATAATTCATAGCATCTATTGTTTCAATAACTTGTGGTAATTTGGAAACAAAACATCTCTGAAAATACTTATTTAACAATGGCCAAATTCAATATCCTACTGAAGATAAAGATAGGGCGACTAAGTATCAGTTGCCAGACAACCACTGTCTTTTTCAATAATGAACAAAAATATTGTAGGAACAAATCTCTAATAAGTTTAAATAATTGTTGATAAGTGATAAACTTGGACAGAATTTTGCCACAAGTGAACATTAGGTCAAAAAGCAAAATTATGATTTGAAAAGCATGAAAAACTATATCCCATTTCATATACAAGCTAAAAAATTTTTGTAGACATATAAGATATTTCTGCAGACCAAATAAATTAATAAATCACTACTGGTCCCATGAAAATTCTATATTACCTATTAGTAATATTGGCTATATTTAATTGTAATTAGTTTAGTACACCTAAAGTTAAGATAACAGTTACAGAAAACTATAAGTAACTTATCTAAGTTATATCTTATGATACATATCAACATACCAATAATTAAATATCTTAAACTTCCTTTTTTTAAGTTATAGGAAGGCAAACAAGCAGACGGTTGGTAAGAAATTCACGCCACCTAGAGACACCAAAGATGGTAATGGTACGTTGCCAACCTGAGGTCGGGATGTTAGGCCTCGAGCATAAGTAAGTTTACTGGCTACCTTACCCTCCACACCGGAACACGTCATGGCGTTATGGCGGGAGGAATAGGTAAGGGTGCCTTTTAAATACAAAATTTATTAAAGACTTTAAATGTTTCAGTTATTACGCATATTCAATATTAATGTATCTATCTTACAAAATTTGTACAAACTTTGCAGTTGAAGAGGAAATATGGTTGCATGCTTAAGCTATTGTTTTTAAATACTTATCAAAATAATGTAAGTAGATATGATGTAATTGACTCTTGCCCCAAATGTTTGTTTATAAAATAGCAGAATGTGCTTAGTAAAGTCAATATGATGAATATGTCAATATGGTCATGTTTACATCAGCATTATCACTCTTTACATAACACTTTCTATACAAATTAATAGCAAGTGTTTAATCACAGAAATTATACCTCCATATCTAGTTATTCACTATCTATTCTATTACACTTTTCAATTATATTCTATAACAAATAACCCACCCCTGCTTTGCATGGTTATGAAATATACATATAATCCTTCCTCTTCAATCACTTTATCTATTAAAAAAAACACATCAAAACCCGTTGTGTAGTTTTAAATATTTAAGAATACAAAGAGACATAGGGACCTATGTCTCTTTGTAGGAGAGGAAGCGATTTTGTTATATTCTATGTAGTGATGAACAAGAAAGTGTAATTTTATTATTATTGTTATTTTAAATTTATGTCCATCTGAATATACTTATCTCCAGTGTAACTGTACAACTTGATTTTTTTTATACTACTATGGTACCACTGACTTACCTATTTAATATTTATTACTGTAATGCTTCTTTCCAAAGGATAGGACAGCCAGTAAACTCATGCAATAAGCTTAATATTAATGTCACTGGTTGTCAACACATCATTACCACTTTTAGTATCTGTATTTACCATGTATTTCTTACCACCACAAAATGTGTCTGCTTGCAATCTAATAAAAAACTGGTGTTTAAATGAAAGTATTTTTTTTATAATGTTTGAATGCAAGAGCAAGTAATAATATTCTTACAAAGAGAAATCATATGTTTATAATCAGTTTAACTTTTTTTTTATGATATTGGAAGGCAAACAAGCAGACGGATTTCCTGATGTTAAGAAATTCATTGCCTAGAGACACCAAAGGTGGTAATGGTGCGTTGCAAACCTGACACCGGGATGTTAGGCCTAGAGCAAAAGTAAGTTTACCGGCTACCTTACACTCCGAACCGGAACACGTCATGACGTTATGGCGGCAGGAATAGATAAGGCGGTAGTACCAATCTGGGCGAGTCACTGCGAAACTCTACCACCTAGTCAGATGTCACGGTGTTAGTGACGGTGAGCCTATGCTCGCCTTTTACGGGCTGCCTGGCAAGGAAGGCAGATGATCTATTCTACAAAGGAGCCCAGACCAACACGGGGAATAACTATACTGATTATAAAAATTCTTGTACTTTTAAAATCTAAGACTACAGATTATGTTTATTATTGAAGTGAAGTGAGAGAGTGAATGTTTTAAAAACAATTTTCATGTTTCAATTCATTTCATTTACTTGCAATTCACAATTTGTTTAAGTTTATTTGTTACTCTCAGCAAAATCTAGAACCACATTTTTTGATAAATAAATTAAATAAAAAGATAGACATTTAAATCTAGATGTATCAAGCATTATATTATTCCTTGCATAATCACAGTGAACAGTTAGTATTTGACATCATTGGTTAGCAACTTCAGCATAATAGTTTCACCACACTGGTCATTCATAACAGAGACAGGCATATCTGCGATTGTCATAGATATCTTTTAATACTAGATCTGTGCATTCATATTTTTTAATACTTAATTGTCTATCAATCTCTAAACATATATATTATGTGTATCTCCATGCCCATATCCCCAAAGGGATAGGCAGAGGCACAACTGGGCACATATCCAATCCCGAGAAACATTTTTTTAAATTAGAAAGTTCAAAATATAAATTTTCTAATGTTTTGTTGTTGTCAGACCAGGGGGATGAACCCGGGACCTCAAGAAGTCAATCCCGACACCAGACCGCTAGACCACAGAGGCAATTAATTACTCATTACAACATTAATATTATAACAGTCAAATTACAAGAATACACTTTTGCTTACACTGGGATTAGGTAAATGTGTTTGATTTGTCTAAAGACATATACTATTTATCATTATATAATATCTGTATTGTAATGCAGTTTAGAAATATTTATTTCCCCTCAATAGCCTTAAAACTTTTGTGACAACAGAATTTACGAATATTAAATAGTAGTATTTGAAGTATTAGCCTTAAGAAAGAGTTATACAATGTCAAACTAAATAAATAACTGTACATTCATTGTGCCACTCTAAGGACTCGCTTTAATTTGTTCTAAATAGCCTTGATAAATAAATTTAAGTTATAAAAACATGAAAAACTAGAAGTAAATATGAAATAAAATAACAATAAATTTATATTGCTGTAACATTAACTATAGAATCATTTGCTGTTTTATAAAAAAAAAAGATATGGATATTAATGTAAGGTTTGTTATCATAACTGTATAATCAAATCTAAAAGCAATCTGTATTTAATGTAAGCTATGCCTAGAAGGAGATTGTCATTTTCATTTGTAAGACATACAGAGTAGTTGTTTCCGCTAGGGTGCTTTCAACTCCTTACAAAACAACAATTGTACAGAGGTTTTGTGCAGACAATTGGCAACTGCTCAGTCAAATGTGTGTGGTTAACAGAGCATGAATGACTTTCTAGTTTTTCCTACATTAATAAATGTTAACACTTAAATATCAACAGATGTACAAATTATAGTTAAAGCATAAAGATGACAATGTTTTAACTACAACATCTGTGTTATTATTGACCAGGTAAATTTGTAGGAGATGATATGATGAACTTCAAAAGCTAATACCAACCTTTAAAAAACTGTAATCGTCCACCCGTCGCTGACGGCGCTGAGCTATGCACGGGAGGGTCTTCATTGCCACCTTTACTACTACTACTGGTCCCATTCACACCATGTCTTCTGTCTACTTCTTCTGTCATTTTGGTACATGTTGTCAGAGTTGTATTTGTTCCTTCCTGTATATGCATTTCATTTCTGCCCGCTTATACAGCATACAAGCACTTTAGTCTGTATAATTTTGCCATGTTGCACGAATTGGCAACGGCAGCAATACTTTAGCTACTTGGTTATTTACTCCGACACACAATATTTCCGTTCGAGTCCTCATCCTAATAGGGACACCTGCGGGAAGCTCGCCCGACACTCACGTAAACACATTACCGACACGGTGACTACTGAATCCAGTTACTGTTACTATTCGTTTATTCCTAATCCATAAAGCACACTTACAAGATTTCCACTATCTTAATAATTACAAAACAAAACTGTGACGCCTAAATCTCGATAATAACCGGACCTACTACACAACTCGATAAAAAGCTGTTCGTTTTTCAGTACATAGTTCATTCACACCCAGCATCCATTTTGATTCGTTCAAAATCCAAATATTTAATCGCTCATTTTGACCACAAATAAACTTGAAACTGAATGCGTTGTAAAAATGATAGAGTTGCTGCAACAAAAAATATATTTATCGAAATATATTATTAATATATTTCTCAATAATGACTGCATTTACAATGACCTATTATCTAAGTTATGCTAAATAGAAGTGTATTAGTTAATTAAGTACACATATTACACTCCATTTTATTTAAAACTAGCTGCTCTGCTCCGGCGAACTTCGTTCAACCCGTTTAGTTTATATGGGAATCATTAAAGTATTGTTTTCCCATTTTCCCTACAATTTTCTCAGTTGTTCTCTTGATAAGAACCTTGTCCTGGCAATAACTAACACAATACAAAAAGAATTAGCCAAATCGGTCCAGTCATTCGGAAGTTATGCGCTTACCAACACATTTAGCGATTCATTTTTATGTTATAGATTATTATCATGTCAATTATTTATATTATATTAAATTTTATTATTATTTCATTTCAAATTTAAATCAATTATTTCATCATCGACATTATATTGTACACTGTAAAATTTAAATTACTTTGAACAAAGTTATGGAAGTACCTATTGCATACTTTAAATTATTTTTAATTAAAGTTACTTTATTCAAATTTAAACTAAAACCAAGGTGTGTAATGAATAATTTTGTTTTTTTAAAACATATGATAAAGCTGGGTTGCTTTGAATTACTAAGCTAAGGTTAGCGAACTATTTCCAATTTTCGTTAATTCTTCAAATAAATTTAATTGTTATGTCTTTTTGTTTATAATATTGTAATATAAACAATACTGTTATTTTTTTGTTTATTCTCTTCGCTTTTCTCTTATTATGACTATTGAACTGTTTGTGTTATGTGTTTTGAACCTTTGAAGTATTAAAATAATTAATATCTTAAAAATAATAATACTTAAATTGCAATAACATAGTTAAAGTTTTAGCAATCTAACAGTTGTTAGAAAAATACTCCACTAGGAGTTGTTTTTACTTACAATATTATAGTAAGTAATTAGACAATCGATAAAGGGCAGGTCCATGGTCGCATCAAAGAGAACATAATCACTACGTTTTAAAAGACGGGACTTAGTACTTTAAAAAAACAATCAGTTTACATCGCACTATGTTACCAACAAAACGTCACGTAAATGTCAATTTTGACGAAAGTACGAATCTCACAGATAAAATACAGCTGCTGAGCAATATATTCATTTTTATCGATATCGATAAAATATAGGCCATAGGTACCGGCATAAATTAAACCAATACTAATTTATATTATCCCTATTAGATCAGATCAGTATTCACATTTAAATCCAACGTACACTGGAAAATATTTTTATTAAATTAAAAAATATAAATAAATAAATTAGAAATAGTAAACAAATGCCACGTTGGACAAACATGAACACAAAAGGACAAAAGGAAAATAAAATACTTTTTACCGTGCATATTTTTTTATTAACAAAGAAAGATATACTGATTATTGTAATATATTTATTGGTTCAATTGTGTACATTTGATAAAAATATTAATTGTAAGTGTAATAAATTGTAAAGTGTAAAGATTTTTAATTTAATTTCCTTAATATATAAACAATCGCCTCTGTGGTCGAGCGGTCTTGTCTACATGTAAGTTGGACTTGACTGCATGAGGTCTCGTGCTCGAATCTCGGGTCGGCCAACAAAAAAAATTGGATTTTTCCAATTTTATAATAAAAAAAAAATGTTGGTCGGGATTGGAAACGTGCCCGGTTGGCGATAGGCTTGCCACCTATCACATTGTGGGACTTAGTATCTTCGGCTAGTCGTGGGTGACAGTCTTCGGGGACATTCTTCGGGGACATGGGCGTGAAGATACTTTTTTTAAAATATATATACAAACTTGTCTCGTGTTGGTCTGGGATATTTAAATATAATAGGTTGTCATTCTGCTAAGCATATTAGCTCATAAAAGGTAAGCATAAGCTTAAAATCTCAAAGTTTACAAAATCTCTAGCTCTCTTATTAAAAAATGTGAACTAACGTACTCCAAGCTTGAAATTTAAATTATCATCTTTATTACACTGTTATACAGACTATAACATAAACTTAATTTACCCTCTTATTAATTTGCTTGAGTGAATATTTAACACCTTACCCATTCCTGTCGCAATAACGTCATTGTCAAACACAATTGTGTTTCAATCTAAAGGTGGAGTAGCCTTTTACAACAGGACAGTGGCGCAATTATACTTAAAGCTACATTTATTTGTTACCATCAGAAAGGTTTTGTGCTTTTCACTCTCTATTGCTAAAAAAAGCTGTGCAACATTTACCAAAACATGACGTTTGTATTCTTTTAGGTTGTAAATTGTAAAAGTGTAAGTTGTAATTAAAAATGTTTTGACACTTAGTCTTTGATTTGATAGCTTTAAGCTTGATTCATAATTCCCTGTAAAAAATTAAGATAAAAAAGCAAGTAGCAAAATTATAAGGTCAAATATTATTGTTTTGAAGAAAATTTTAGGTTAATAATAAAAAAATTAAACTTGTTGTTGCCCGGGATTGGATATATTGCATGGCTGGCGATAGGCTTGCCACCTGTCATATTGTTAGTGTCTTCGGCTAGTCATTGGTGCCTTGGTGGTGCCTGTGCCTCTTCGAAGATATAGGCGTGAAGATATATTAATAATATTACCCATGTAACTTGGTCCAGCAACCGATTTATTGTGTCTGCAATTTTTCAAAATCTTTAGCGGCTGTTATATGTGTGGCATGGATATGACAGGGAAATTCTGACAATAACTCGTCAGGAATCGGGTTAGTACACTGATGGTCCTACAGACATCGTCGGCCGACTTTGATTCACATTAAAGTCTTTCCTTTCGAAGTGTGTACCACATACATATTTTAATGTTTGCAGTTTTTCTATGGGAACGTATAATAAATCATTATTTCCCACTGCCTTAACCCACTGTCGGCATCTGAAAACATGTTAGTACATATTTTACGATAAATTGCTACAACCAAATAAACGAAGTTGAATAATTATTTATGAAAAAGAAATAAATCAGCAATTATTCGTCACTACAATCCTTTTTGTTCAATTCTGTTTAGACATGATATTTTTTAACTCTTAAGAGATCAAAAGCATAATTTTCAATTGTTTAAAAAGTCTCAGTCTCGAAGTAAGAGAAAAGTTCGTAAAGATAAATTATAGTGAACTGATGCATGTGTTCACACAAAACACACTTTATCACGTTTATTAGTTAATTTTAATTATGTAAAGTAAAAATAATTTAAAATTATTAAATGGAAGAGGAAGCGCTGCCAACAACACTAGTCAACACTTAGTGTAGGTACTGCATGTCAAAAATGGAAAATATTACTTTATTACGTATGTGTTATAATTAAATAAAAAAAAAACTTGCAACGGGTATAATATTGTTTATCGATAATGGACGTACATCAATACTACTCAATACAAATAATGTTTTGAATAAAACGAAACAAAAAAATTCATTCTAAATGGCGTGTTTTGGGTTGGGGTGTATCCTTGAGGGCACTATGGAAATCTATAGAAATCGAGACAGAATAATTTTTCAAGTTTTTTTTAAATTTCCTGTTTTATTAGTTTTTTTATTGAAACAGACTAAAGACGTGATTGTGAACACTTTTTGTCATTAGGACCTTCACGCTAGTCCTCATAGTTTTCGAGTGAGAGCCAAATGAAAAACAACGACAAAAATTTCGAACGCTAATATCTCGGAAAATAAAAGTCGAACGCAGAAACATCATATGACAAAAACGACTTGCCTTTTGCTAATTTATCCAAATATGGTACCAAAAAGGGGGGATGTCGGGAGCAATTTTAAGTTTGTCAAAATTTTTATAAGTATCGGCTTTGTTCTTATGGTTTATCCTTGAGGGCACTATGGACAGCGAGAACTTAGAAAAATTTCAAGTTTTTTTTTAAATAAATACCTAGTTGTTATTGTCTATACCACAAGTTATCAATCAAAATTTCTAACCTGAAGGTAAATATTACATTAGTAGGTAGGTATGTACCTACGAGTCGTTGGATTACAAAGTCACGGCGAGCGTATTCGAACACTGTGATCAGCTGACAGTGTTCGTCGACCCCAAGCATTTTATCGACATTAAATATATTTGGTCTCTTATTTATTTTTCGTTTTAGATTTTTTCATTATTTTTTACGTGATCAGACGCGCATTCCGAACCCATGGCTGAAATATCGTTAACTAATTTGAGAAAGCCCTATATTCTCATTTCGCATGCTCATCGCATCACTAAACAATTCCTCAATCCATATAAGCTGTTAGAAACTATTAATGTCAAGCAATATAAAGTTCGCCGGGTCGGCTAGTTTACAATAAAATTAAGGAATAGCGTAAAATATGAAAGGATACTTCAGAATGACTAGGAACAGCGCCATCTAATAAATTAACATTGCTATTACACGAATGTAAAACTCAGACCAGACGTATAAATTGTAAAAACCGTCATTAAAAGAAAATTCGATACCCACAGCGACATCTGTTGTCTTAGAAAGGAACTAAAAATTCGGTTACACAATGACATAGGACATTGGAGAATTTACAATACGTACATGGTTCAAGCCGCGGTAAGTTCACCGGGTAGGTAGGTGTGCCCTTCTATCCGGAACACAGCAACGGCAAGCACTGACGATGTGATGGGATGAAAAAGACATACGGGTGTAATGTAACTAAGTTGGTACGTACTACTTAGTAGAGTAGAAAATTTACCAGCCTTATGTTTCTACAGAAATATGAAATAAATAGGTAGGTAGGTAACTACTTTCTTATTCCGATACTAATGCATAGGTAGGGTAAGTTCGCGTCCATTTCGCTGACACCATTTAAAAAACTTAAAAACAAGTGTACTAACATAAACTAGGAAATTGAAAAATCGTTTCTGCCTATAATACAATACATTATATTTTAAATTTACAATAAATTTTAGTTAACTAGTAGTCAACCAGCGCGCGTTCCAAACGTAATTTTTCAAAGTTTTAAGTTTAATAATAGGTATAATTAAAGATTGCATTTGTTCCTAGACCTTGAAAATGTCAAATTTTATCAAAGTCAAACGTGTAGCGTCCTTGACATGCGCAATCCGTACCTACACCTTATTCTAGACCTTACGGCTATGACATAAGATTTAAAATTACACCTTTCTTAATATTTTTTCAAATTTTTAAGCGTTGACGATGCGGACATTTCAATTTTCGACCTTATGCTTGAGATAATAGGGATACAGTATGCAAAAACATTATGAACTTTAGCGTTAGTAAATAACAATAATAATATTAGTGTTTTCGAATTCGAATAATTTTCTTTTCTTGCATCATTTCGCGCTTGTGATTTTGAGGTGAAAGTACATACTTGTTTCGAATATTTTATTTAATTTTTTTTTTCTTCTGGTTTTTTCTATTACTATTAGTGTTTGTTTCATTTAAGTAGGATAAGTTTTTATTATTAATTTTTATTTAGTGGTTAGTTCTTTTTTCTTCTTTACTGGTAAGGTTTTTTTAATATTTTTATAGGTTAGGACTTTTGAATTTTTTAATAGGTTAGGTACTTTTCTAGTTTTAACATAGGTTTGTTGTTATTTAGTTTTTCATATTTTGTAAGTGTTCTTACTTTTTAACTTTGAATCTTGTTGTTTTTGTTTTTAAATTTAACTTCTATCGAATATGGACGTGTTCGAACTTTTACTTTCGAGAAACTTTTCATTATGGAACGTGGCAGCAAATATTAGAACCGAGGAGGAAGCGATTGCTGCCGCAAAGAGATGGCTACTGATCCCACAACGGACACCCGGGTGTCCTACTTGTAGAAGGCCAATGAACGCGGAACAAAATAGCAGTTATAAATTGGGTTTCAGGTGGCGTTGCAGAAGGGCAGGCTGCAACGTTATACGGTCACCACTTAAAGGAACCCTATTTGAACATAGTAACGTTACAATTTTAGACACTCTAAGACTTATATTACCTTTTTTTCGGCGGGACAATGTGTCTCAAGCGGCAAAAGACGTTGGGGTGACGAAAAAGACGGCGATACAAATATACCATTTTCTGCGTGAGGTCTGTGAAATAAGCGAAATTCACGACCGGGAGCTGATAGGAGGGCAAAACGATATAGTAGAGGTGGATGAGACTCACCTCTACACTAATAAGTACCACAGGGGGCGCTTACTTCGAAGTCAAGTGTGGTGCTTCGGGTGTGTCAGCCGCTTGACAAAAAAAATTCATGTAGAATTAATACCCAACAAAAACAGAAGCCTAGACGCAATAATGCGAGCTAATATACACCGCAATACCTATATTATGTCGGACCACCACCGAGCATACACGGGAGTGCATTTGCGTCTAGGTATGGGGGTCATTTCACATGGGGGTCACCACAGCCGTGAATTTGTAGCCGGGAAAGTAGCCATCCCCGTGGACCCGTCTCTGGGTGATGAAATCCACGGCACAAATGCCGTACGGTGTAAAGTTCACACAAATGTGATTGAAAGACAATGGCTTGAATTAAAACGCCATTGTCGTACGTGTTGAAGTGTAGGCCGAATAAAGTGGTACATGGGGGATTATATGTATCGGCAAAATATCTTACGAAGCCTGCCCAGTGACGCCGCTAAATTTCGCCGATTTATAAGAGACATACATAGAGTATACCCTGGACATGGCCGTCAGGGCATACGTATTCGGAATTGTCGGTGTAGGCCAAATTGTTCACGCCAATAATAATATGAGTTTGTCCGCATGTGCACCAAAACTATTATTTTAAACCTGTTCAGCTTATTCGCAACTTGCCCTGTTAAAAAAACTCTCCGAAATCGTTTTTAAAAGAGCACTTTAATCTTATGATTATTAGCATTCCGTACAAGTTTATAATTATATAATTATGTAGAATTTCTCTATCTGAGGCTAGCTGTAAAATATCTCTGTTCGGAGATAAGCTTGCATTTGCTTCCTATTGTCTTAAGAATATACAATGAAATAGAAAAGAATGTTTAAAAAAAATAAGCTTTATAAAATAAAAAAATGGATAAGACTTTTACTTTTATAATAAATTTATCAATAAAATAACTTATTTCACAAAGTAACCAAGTATGTAACAAAAATAATAAAATATGTCTTCATAAGAAGTGTACAAAGTAGAATTTCATTCACTTAAGAAGTGTGTTCACTGTCCGCTTTTACTTTTTATCAGTGTTTTCCTCTGTTTGAGGCTAGCTATAAAATATCTCTGTTCAGAGATAAGCTTGCATTTTCTGCCGTGCCCTTTGATTGCTATCGTCGTAAGAAAATACAATGAAATAGAAAAAAATAAAAAAAAATAAGCTTTATATTATAATAAAAAAATGAATAAGACTTTTACTTTTATAATAAATTGATAAATAAAAAAACTTTTTTAACAAAGCAACTAACTATGTAACAAAAATAATAAAATATGTCTTCATATTAAGAAGTGTACAAAGTAGAATTTCATTCACTTAAGAAGTGTGTTCACTGTCCGCTTTTACTTTTTATCAGTGTTTTCCTCTGTCTGAGGCTAGCTATAAAATATCTCTGTTCAGAGATAAGCTTGCATTTTCTGCAACGTATTTACGTCTTGCACGTCTTTAGTCTGTTTCAGTAATAAAAACTAACAAAATTGAAAATAAAAAAAAACTTGAAAATTTTTCTGTCTCATTTTGCTCAGCTACCTGAAGACTAACAATGCTTTCTAGCACTTAGAAAAACTTTGACACTTTGAAATTGCTCCCGATTTGGTACCCCTTTTTGGTACCATATTTGGATAAATTAGCGAAAGGCAAGTCGTTTTTGTCATATGCTATTTCTGCGTGCGACTTTTATTTTCCGAGATATTAGCGTTTGAAGTTTTTGTCGTTGTTTTTCATTTGGCTCTCACTCGAAAACTATGAGGACTAGCGTGAAGGTCCTAATGACAAAAAGTGTTCACAATCACGTCTTTAGTCTGTTTCAGTAAAAAAAACTAATAAAACAGGAAATTTAAAAAAAACTTGAAAAATTATTCTGTCTCGATTTCCATAGATTTCCATAGTGCCCTCAAGGATACACCCCAACCGTGTTTTGCATTACATTACAGTTATAGATAAAAATTTAATACAATTTATTGCTTACCGGGATTCATTTAATGAAAATTTTGTCATAAATCTTCTTTTTTCTTTGTTCAGTCAACACGTTCCGTATTTACATATTTCGCACGAAATAAACCTTTTTTTGGCGGCATTCCAACAATAAACAAATTTATTGAAAGTTATTTAAAACGTACAATCACGAAAAGCTCAACAATCTGGTATTTTGTGAATATTTCTAAATTTCTAACTAAAACACACTGTTATGACATTCAAACTTTCCCATCAAATGACCACAGACCAAAGAGTCCACTGTCCATAAAGGAACCACAGACTAGTAAGAGAACTACATATTCAAAGGACATAAATGTCTTTGAGGAAAAGAGAAACCGCAAAGAGGGAGTGAGATAACAATATCCCCCATTATTTACGACGCAAAGTTTTTTTTTGTTTTTAATTTCGGTAGACTGGGTCACATATGGGTCACATCCCTGTTTCTGCTCCTCGCGGACCGTAGGCGGCAGCCATTTTTATATTTCGTTTTGTGCTATTTGATCTTGATTTGATCATTGATGTTCTTTGATTGATGTGACAGATAGTTTCCTAGCTTAGCGTATTGCAATAATTTAAAACATAAATGTGAAAGTGTTTAAGTGTTAATAATTAAAAAATAAGTGTTTGTGGCCATTTTCGTGAAGTTACGACTACCTTAGGTGCTTTTTTTTACTATTCCATTGATCTCCGTTTTGTTTGCTTTCTATGTTTATATCATCAAAGCGTGGAGGTTACTAATGCGATTTCTTTATTTGTAGTGGTAATTACTTTTAGAAAGTTCTGCAATTAATTTAACAAGTTAACCAATTATGACGTCTTCAGAAGTTTCTTATAATCGGAAAATTATATCGGAGGATTTATCAAATGTTGAATTTGATACCAGTGAAGATGTTGAAGTCATACCAACATTTGATTCTATGGGTCTGCGAGATGAGCTCTTACGTGGAATATATACATACGGTTTGTAACAATTATGTGTTTTTAATCCGTCTTATTATAGTATACCAATTTGTATTTGACCCATTTCGAATACTTTGGGTACTATTTGACAGTTCAAGCAATAAGTAGGTGTTGTATTTCAAGCAGGCAAATTGCTCCACTCCTTGTATTTCTGAACTCGTACCTATACTTAACCTGTTTTGTCAGTCTACTGGATAGTTCACAACAAGTGTGCAGCAGTTTACATGTCAATATTGTGTGCAATAGGACTAGGTCACTCCTGTGATGCCTCATAATATGTTGTCATCCTTTCCTATTTTTGTCATAATTTGTGCTTGCCATAGTGTTTTAATTAATAGGGTTAGAGGCATCATTAACTTCATCATCGTGTACAGTCGGCAGCTTGTGATGTATAGATTTAAACATGACAACTTAATTGAGTGTAGATAATGTCATGTATGTTTACAGGAGCTTGTAGTCAAAAAATCTGAAATGTCAATTATTTTATTTCAGGGTTTGAAAAACCTTCAGCTATTCAGCAAAGAAGTATACTACCAATTGTAAAGGGTCGTGATGTGATAGCCCAAGCTCAATCGGGTACAGGCAAAACTGCGACATTCTCCATTTCAATACTTCAATCACTTGACACCACATTACGTGAAACTCAAGTCTTAGTACTTTCACCTACAAGGGAGTTAGCAACCCAGATACAGAAAGTTATACTAGCTTTGGGAGATTTTATGAATGTTCAGTGTCATGCTTGTATTGGAGGAACTAATCTTGGTGAGGACATTCGCAAGCTTGACTATGGACAACATGTAGTATCTGGCACACCAGGAAGAGTTTTTGGTAAGTAATTTTTGTTATGATATTGGAAGACAAACAAGCAGATGGATTTCCTAACGGTAAGAACACCTAGAGACAAGCTGCCAATCTGAGGACAGGATGCTAGGCCTTAAACAAAACTGTACCAGTTAACTTAGTTTCTGAGCCACAGCACTTGCCGCTGAAATTATGGTAGCAAAAATAAGTTGGGTAACTTAAATAAAAAATAAGTTGCCCAGTTAGCAATATGTTGGCCACCTATCAATGTGAGTATTACACTAACATAAAAATGTTAGTTTAACAAATTTAGCAGTTGTTAAGTTAAAGCTTCCATTATAAGGACTTCTCAATTTAATATCATTCTAAATCATTATCAGAGGCTGTAAGTTAGAGTAAAATTAGTGCATCATTTTGTCATTGAAACAGGCTTTGCTAAAAATTTCATTCTTATCCTGCAAAAAAAAACTGCAGAGTGATATGTTAAATTATGGACATACTACAATATTAATACAAAATGACTAAATTAATTTAAATCAAAGAGCAATGTAAATGGAAAACCCCTAAACAAATTACACAAATTGATATAACCCCAAACTAAGCAAATTATATGCTTGGTGCTATAAGTCAACGACACTTATGCATTGCAATATTTAAATAGATACTGAAATACATTTAATAAACACTCAGACCTGGTAAAACAGTCATTTTAAAGTTCATCAAACAAAAGTTGGTCCCCATGGGGAATCAAACCCAAGACTCATGGTTAGTCATTAGTTGTCTATTAGTTACCCTTTTTTATAACTCTTTTACTTTTCTATTGTCATACAATATTATAATTCTTCAATTACAATTATTTAATTAAAACTCTTTTTTATTACAGACATGATAAGAAGACGAGTATTACGTACCAGATCAATCAAAATGTTGGTACTTGATGAAGCTGATGAAATGTTGAACAAAGGTTTTAAGGAGCAGATTTATGATGTGTATCGTTATCTTCCGCCTGCAACTCAGGTTGTACTAATATCTGCTACATTGCCTCACGAAATCCTTGAAATGACATCCAAATTCATGACAGACCCTATCAGAATCTTAGTTAAGCGGTAAGTTGATTTTGGTGTTGCAATCTTGGTTTTTTTAATGTCTCTCACATCAACGAACAAGCATGTGCGTGGCCTATAGACACCATGGATGTTGTAGGTGTGTCAATTATCTGAGGCTGAAATGTAAGGTTCCGAGTTCAAACATTGGCTAATTTTTTTCCAAAATTAACCCCCAAAGGACTATAAGAAGTTTGGATGAAAATTGTAACTATTCTAAGCTGGCAAAGTCGCAGGCAATAGCTAGTGCTTCACTTAAATTATACGGCTAAACAAAATATATGATTTCCACCTTTTTTCTGCCTGACAAGGACAATTAACTAATACACTTTACAACACTAAGCATGTTGAATGACACATTGTGTGTGTAAATATTGAAGAAAGACTGATTGTGAGGATGAAACTTGTAGCTATAAAGTGCAATAAATGAATATGAATGAATAAATGTTTAATGTTAATGTAAAATAAATGTTAACACAATCCCAATATAGAGTTTTAGCCTGCCACTTCCTGAGCCTTTATAAACATGCAGAATTAGAAATCACAGGGATTGATTAAAAGCCTTATCAATTAGTAGCTTTAAGTGACCACATGAGCAAGAAAATGTACAAGAATATTATTACTTTCAGTTTTGAACAATTCTCAATTTAATATAAATAACCTTATTTATAATTTGTATTTTTTAGTGATGAGTTGACATTGGAAGGCATCAAACAGTTCTTTGTGGCTGTAGAACGGGAGGAGTGGAAATTTGACACACTATGTGACTTGTACGACACTCTGACTATAACACAGGCAGTCATCTTCTGCAACACAAAGAGGAAGGTGGATTGGCTTACACAGAAGATGCAAGAAGCAAACTTCACTGTCAGCTCCATGCATGGTGATATGCCTCAAAAAGAGAGAGATAATATTATGAAAGAATTCAGATCTGGACAAAGGTGAAATTATTTACTGACTCCATTTTAATTTTTTAAAGGTTTCTTAAGCTTTGGTCTTGCCACAACACTTACTTACTCAATCTGTCTACTCCTTTGCTTTTTATTGCATATGTAAAACCCCCCAACATGTTGTGGAACTCAATTGTAACTAGCTGTTGCCCGCGTGGTGAATAGTTCCATAGGATCATTTTTCGCTATAAAAACTAATCTATGTGTTAATCTAAGTTACCCTCTATGTTTGTGCCAAATTTCATGAAAATCGGTTCAGTAATTTTTGCATTAAGGAGCATTTCGCATTTTTATTATTAATATGATAAAGAAATTCAGTATTTGCAGACAATTCTAATATTCATATTTACATAATGTTAGTCTCTGTGTTTAATTACTTCTTAAATTATTTATAGCATGACTAATTAATTCAAATTTTCTTTTTCAGCCGGGTTTTAATCACAACAGATGTTTGGGCAAGAGGAATTGACGTTCAACAAGTATCTTTAGTCATTAATTATGACCTTCCAAACAACAGAGAATTGTACATTCACAGAATTGGTAGGTCCGGTCGGTTCGGACGGAAAGGTGTTGCTATCAATTTCGTTAAGTCAGATGACATCAGGATTTTAAGAGACATTGAACAATACTATTCCACACAAATTGACGAAATGCCAATGAATGTAGCTGATTTGATTTAACTTATATTTTACATTTATTGGTATTAATACAGATTTTCCAATAGAACATCTATTGCACATTGTAAAGATGATAACACAAGAGCAGAGAATCTTTTTATTTTGTAATTTTTGTAGTGGTATCTTTTTATTTATCTCCCAAAACTGAACATATTGGCACTATACACACTGTAATAAGATTTACTTTGTAATAAACGTAAGATTTATAATAGCTATTTTTTCACTATATAAACCTACTTTATAGACAATACCCGCTTGTCAGTTAATTTCCTTTCCCACGGGGAATTATTTAGATATTGGGATGATAATTAGCCTCTGTCTCCATTCGGTCTAATTCTTTATAGACACTAAAATTATACTCCATCACAAAATAAAAGACGAACAAACATTTTCCAAGTACTAGTACAGATGAAAATGCAATTCACATAGCAGTTCTTGTGCTATATGGCAAATATATATCTTGCATACCCATTCCTAAATAATCAAATTCTTGGTAATAGTAAATAGCTTTCGCTAAAAAGATCTCGAAATAAGGTATTTGACTTGCTGTTCAAAACACCAAGTCAAGCAAGTCTTTCTCTAAAGCATATTGTGTAGTAAATTTTTTTGCAGACAAATACAGTATTTTTAGTAAAGAAGTTTGTTTTGCCGTTTTTTTCTGACTGAATAGGTTTGGAAACGGTGGTAGTATAAATATGGCATATAGGCTGTAGGCCTGATTGCTGGAGACCTATATTGATTGATGTTTGGGGTTAAGAAAGTCTAAATTTGGTTTCATTTTTGTCTTGCCAACCTCACGGTTTTACAAATTCACCGGGCTTTGTGAGCCGAGTAGAGTGCTCTGCCCGAGACATCATTATTTAGATGGATTGGACTATTCCCTATAATGGCAGCAATAAGGGCTGTCTCCTAGGAGACCGTACCTCGACTTGATGCTGCGTTCTTGTTACTGGGTAGACTTGATGGAGGAATAGTGGTGGCTCGTCGCTGGCGTTAAGCGCCGGAGAGACCTTCGTCGCCGAAACTGGCGGCGACGGTACAGTGTAGTGCAAGTACTATAGTTGTTCTATGGTGTAGTGCCCTTTGAGATAGTGTTGGAGAGAAGCTCGCGTTTATTGGATCTGGAGGATACGATAGGATGTGAGTTTGGTTTCAGTATTAAAAAGTTTCAATAGTGATCACTTACATAATCACGTTATTTAACCCAGGACCCAAAAACAAAGGGTGTTATAAATTTGACGTGTACGTGCGTGTGAGTCTGTCTATGGCATCGTAGCTCCTCAGTAGATGATCGGATTTTGATTTTTTTTTGTTTGAAAGCTTTCGTGATCTTGTCCTTGAAGCTTGTGTTATCTGTCCAGGCGTACTAATTCATCAACTCTTTTGTAAGCATCGGAATGAATATTAGACGCGCTATGGGTATTTCTTTCACTTTTAGGCATATGTGAGACCTAACACTAACGAGTGCTGAGACAACTAAGCTGGTCTTGATGGAGCTCGAAGGTAGGAGATGTAACCCTGGAATGCCTACTGGTAAACCCATTAAGTTTGGACTTATTCGATTAGCCTTGACTAGATCTGTTCATATTTTCTGATGACGATGGCTTGACGACAAGGACCTGATGATTGAACTGAGAGATAGTAATGTATAAGAGGTAGTAAAGCACAAACTTGAAAACTGATTTGATTAAGTTGGCTCTTATCTAGCATTTATGGTGATCTGTTCAGGTGTTTAAGGACATCAGCTCAATGGTAAGCATTGGAATGGATACTTATTATGATTCGGGTTATGGATATTTATTTCACTTCTGAACATAATATTATGACACACTTTACAGTTAAACCACTAACAAATGAGCTGTAGGGTTTGTAGCTGTATGAGCTTGACGCTCGATTCATGCAAAATCGGAAATTGGAATGGATTATGTCATTATAGGTATACTCTTGTGTTCAAGAGTATACCTAAAATGACCATAATAGTATATGCGAAATATTAACATTTAGTTAATAATAAACTTTATGTAAATTTCATTGCATTAATTGAATTTATTTGTAACCAAATGTTAATAATCCGCTAGTACTGTGTTCAAAAGTACCTAAAACTACATACACAATTCTTTCCAATTCATGTGAAATCGAGATTTAAGAGTTACCCCGCTGGTCTAATGATGGAACTCGAAGATAGGAGACGTAACCCTGGAATGCTTACTGTACCACCTGTGCACTGAGCTTAGGCTCATTTGGTTCGCTTTAACTAGATCTCTTCATATTTTCTTATGACGAGTACTTAATGACAAGGACCTAATGATTGAAATGGGAAATGGCTGATAAGTCATAGTTTAAAAGATAAGGTATGTTTCGTAGTATTTGCAGTTCTTCTAAAGAACAAAAAAATATAGAAATGTTGTAAGTTTGACTTGGTGTGTATGCGGGGCGACTTAACTTATAGTGCAAGGTGTGCAAAGCACGCCGTTTTCGGGGGCGCCTCGGGTTCCCTATAGGGAAGTAGAGGTTAAAGTGTGGCACACTTCCGCTTTAGCAAACCGCGATAGAGTTACGCCTTATGTTGTACCTAAGTTCTATGGGCAGCGAAACAGAAATTCGATACATTTCACTTCTATTTCGCTGTTCATAAAACTTAAACACGAGATGAAACAATTAGTTTTACAACAGAGGTGTGCTGCAGGCATAAAAACTATGAGTGTTTTTCTGCTGTATGAACAAAGGGCCGTAACTAATACCATACTGAAGCCTACCTACCTACTTTTATAATACCTACCTTGTTGGAATATGAAGATACTTTCTTGTTACGACGGCAAAGTTAACGACGGGGAGGGGGGAACAGTGTCATCTGTCCGTGACAATAACTTTGGACGGATGGATCGATTTCGATGTGGATTTCTCGTTTGAAAGCTGACGTAGAGATATTTCTTGGTTAGGTACATTACATAGGTTTTGTAGGGGGTTCATTGATTTTTTTTTAATTTTAAGATTATACTTAGTCTGGCCATAAATACTGTTACACTTAAAAATAAAAAAATATT
>NJDD01005509.1:9963-31150 GCA_002245505.1 Calephelis nemesis
TGTGCGGAGTAGGCAGATCAGTGTCAAGTGCCAAGACCTTACATTAATATATTTAAAAGAAATAAATATGTAATTTATTGCCTGAATATGAATGTGATAAATATACATACATATCTTTTTATAGTACCGACGTCCGACATTATTACATCCATTTAAGTAAAGAGTTTAGTTTTTTTATAATATTTGAGTTAATAATATAAAGTTTAATGTATATTTTTTTACTATCGGAATGATTTTTACAATGATTCCACAAACGAAAATACGAATCTCTCAAATCAAAGCGCGTTTATTTGTTTTTTACCATACCCATCCTTCTTTCAAACGTTCCAACTTTCTACCCATAACTTTCTACACAGCTGTCGGATTTTTATGATTATTCTTTTATGTTTGGATAAATTGAACCGTAAAGGTAGTCCTGTATAAGATTTTTGGTAACTGCTACCCGCTTTTTAGGATACACTTAACAAAACTTAGACGACATATGAAAATTGAAGTCGAGAATGTGTAGTTTACTGCACTTAATTTCTTTTTACTAGTCAATAAGTGTATATTCCAAAAAAAGAGTATGTGTACTCATGTACGCACGTAAGAAGTTACACTTCTTTGGCGTAACAATCCAAATATACTAATATCAAGTGGATTTTGATGACTCTGTTTATAAAAGATAGCTCATGATTCAGACGGTTTCCTGTAGAAATTTTGTTGAGATCCGATAGTAGTTTATGAGTTTTCCTTATGACGATTTTTTTAAATCAATTTGCTTAACGATGATGATGTTATAATGAAGTTGGAGTCGGTTTTTTGCAGTTTCTGGCTTTGTACCAGCGTAATATACTGTCCTGTCAAGAAAGCATCGGGAAAAGATTTTGACCGCATGCGCGATGCTCGGGTTCGATTCCCGACGGGGGCAGGCATTTGTGTGATGAACATTTAGATGTCCGCATTTCCGAGTCTGATGTTTGTTAAATGTATTCTTGTATCTATTTAAGTATTTCTATGTATTGGTATCGTTGACTAACACCCATAACACAAGCATGTAATTTGCTTACTTTGGGGTTAGATTCAATTTGTGTGATTTGTCCAGGAGTATTTAAAAAAAAAAGATTAGAAACACACAAACTGTTTCTATTGATCAAAATTATTTATCACCTTCAAAGTATGCTCCTTCAGAAACGATACACTTACGCCAATAAATAAGCTAATCGTTAAAACATTTTTACCGCCTATTTAATGTTGTCTACCTATTGAAAACCACGAAATATTCATTTGAGTTTAGGGAAAAAAAAGTCACCTGAAGCCATATCTGGTTAATATGGTGGTAGCTCAATGTAATTTGTTGAGTGTTTTGTCAAAAAAATAGTTTACAATGATGGCCTTGTGTGACGGCGCGGTAACCTAGTAGGTGCAAAATCCAAGAGTTTTCTTTTCACAAATCTTGCGTTTTTTGTCTAATTTGCTCTTTAAAATGTCGCCTAACAAAACAAGAAAATTCCGATACGAATACCGAGTGTTTAGGCGAAACTGTAATGCAGCCAGCGATTCCTGTTGTTCTTTGAAGATTTGTTTCGTACAGCGTGGGAAACTTCAATAAATTACTTTTATTAAGTCTTCAGGCGAATACATTTATTTTAAGAATTTTTAAAAAATTGACAAAAGTAACGGTGTCGCTTAGGTCAGGTTTTGGTTGCGAATTGGCGTGCCCACGCCCCTCCCTCGCTCCGCTCCACGATCCTGTTGTCTGGATAGGCGCCTAGATGGCGTTACGCGTCTACACCGAGTGCACAACACCGCGATAGTCAAAGAAAATTCTCAATATGACTTTGACTTTTAAACGAGTTTAGCGTGGGTGCGCGGTTGCGGTTAAGTTGAAAAGTGTCACTCCGCAGCTTGTTGACTAGTTAGCATATCAAATTCGTACCTAAACCCACGTCCCGTCACCAGTGATAATGCGTTTCATGAATGTTGAGTCAGAATTGACTCGTTCTGGCATGTCCTCAGCGACTCTCATGCGATTAAATTTTTGGAGAAAATTTTATTCAGGTCTTTTTAGGACTAGCCGAGTGGCAACATATTTTATACCCGAGTGATTAGTTAAAATGATACGGATCGATTCGTAGATACAGAAAGTTCCGCGGCTATCTTAAAGATCAATAAGAATTTTCAGTCACTGTTTCCTTCACTTTTTCGATGTCAACTTCGGTTGCAGACGTTGATAGCCTATCAGAGCTAAGTAAATCTTTCTTCACATTCACTCTTTCACACACACATTCACATTCACATTCGACTGCTTTTGAACGTTATTGTACTACTCATAAGCACGAGTTTGTCATGAAGTCGATTCACCCTAAGCCTTACGTAATATTTTTATTGACTCCAAAACACGAAATTCCATTGGCGGTGCAAAATTTAAAACAAACTCTTTGTTCGATGTTTTCGTCCGTTACGAAATTATTAAAACTCACGAAATATGACATAACTAAAAACTGCACATTATTTAAGATAAATAACAGATGCAACTCAAACTCCCTTATAAAATGGAAAACAGTTGTGCCAATACAACGACAACAAAAAAAAATTTGAATTTGAAATTATAAACAACTAATGTATTCGCGATATTGTTTTGACTGAATGTATGTAAAAGGGATATCGGTAATGATTCAAAAAGAAAAGAGATAAAGAATGTTACTTAGTCATTTCACCGTTTTCGAATCCACGAAAACGAGGAATAGATAAAATAAAAACTAGAAATGTTATATACAAACTAATGTAATTGAACTAAGCATGTTTTGTCTCTTTTTGTTGCTATCGTAAGAAGAAGATAGTAATTACTGAAAAATTAGTTTAATGAGTGCGCAAAAAACTACAAACTAAGTACAAACTTAAATAAATGCAACGTATCTATTATTGAATTAGTAAGGAAATACATACCTGAAAATCTCTTTCTTTACTTATGTACACTTTTATAGGACATAATTTTTGTCTCTTTCTATGACTATCGTTGAAAGAAGAAAGCAATAACTAAAATTAGGGAGAGCGCAGCAATCACCATTTGACAAATTAAAATAAATGCAACGTACCTATCTATTACGGAAATGGTAAACAGAAATATATGCATGAATCACTCTTTCTGTTATTTTTCAATACGATTTTGACACTTTGTATGTATATGAATTTTTCCAATCAAAAACTAAAATAAAAATATAATGGTCTTGAAAACCATATTTATAAAAGAAGAAGAAGAAAAATAATGGTTATTTAGGATCGTTACACTTTCCACTTTTGTAGAACACATTTTTACATTATTGTTATTATAATATAAACAGGGTGTGTTTAAGAGTTCTTTTACGTTAAATTTGGCTATATGCATAGGCAATAAGCATGCATAATATATTAGGGTACCTATTTACGTATTCGCATAATAGCTTTTGACTTCGCTCACCCGTTTTCCCAAGGATGTAATTGTATATGGTACTCTAGAGTATGCTACTGAAATAATAAGAGTAGTAAACAATCTCAGCTATTAACGAGGATCCGTTGTTTACTTGCGACAGCTCGTCGCTATACTATTATACTGGAGGGTTCCTTAGAATGATATATTTTGTTTGCATTGCTCTCTTATTACTGTAATATATTGTAAGTGATAAGATAGCGATGTTCACGGTTCTTTTGATAATAAGATATAACCGCGGCCTACAGACACCATAGATGTTGTAGGTGCATCGCTATCTTATGACCTAGGTATTAGGCCTTTACCTTTATTACCTTTATTACTTTTCCGGGCCAGAACGTGACGATATTCTGTATTGTATACTTTATTTAGTCATTTCTTTTAATTTTATAAAAATGAGTATCTCTGTACACATTTTTTGAGGTAAACGCTTGTACTTACAAAAAAGTGTGTATAGAATGAAATTCCACCAAGTGTCGACGATAACAAGTACAAAGTATATCTATGTTTGATTGTTATTTTTTGAAGTTATACTTCTTGTGGCGCGATTAGGAAAAATGATGAAAATGAATTTTTATGATGCGCGCGCACACCGACAGATAAATGTGACAGGCAAAAGCAACACCCTGAAGTTAGTTGCGAACCTTTTTATTTTTAATTATGTTTTATGATTTTTAATTATTTTGTTAAATGCATGCTATTTATGTTTATTTATGTATGTATGCGTTGTGTTAGTATTTGGTATTTTTGGATTGTTACGCCAAAGAAGTATAACGTCTTACGTGCGTACCTACATGAGTACACACACTCATTTTTTGGAATATATACCTATTGACAAGTAAAAAAAATTTAGTGCAGTAAACTACTCATTCCCGACTTCAACTTCATTCTTTGTATAATTGTTCACAAACAACATCATTAAAAATATTTTTTACACTTTATTAAATACTTTTCGTTACTCTATAACTAACCGAATTCACTTTTACAGTATCATCAGGGCTTTAAAACTAAAAATAAAAAGACTGTTTGAATTTGTATTAATTACAAGTGTTTGCTACAAAAAGTGTGTTTGTATCTAAATTCCTTACTTACCTATGTATTACTCTGATGTATAAACTATACCCTTTTGAAGTTTCATCTAAATCCGTTAAGTAGTTTATGAGTTAAAGAGTAACAAACATCCAACCATTCTTACAGTCTTTCGCATTTATAATATTAGTAATATTAAAAAATTCAAAGTGAAACCTTCCTACCGGCAGGCAATTACCTTCTTTAATCTCTATAGATAAGATCATATCATAAGAGAATTCCTTACAAATGCACTTACTCTTTTACTTCCTAGAGCTGCATACTTATTCTTTTGTGGCGGGACTATACTACATTTATGATTTCGCCTAAGATATTAATTGAAACTGACGTCAAGGTAAATTTCAATCAAATCCAAATCCAATCCAAAAATCCATACTATGAATAATGACTTAGGATACCTTCGCAAATAATGTGTTATTTAAAAATTCTAAATGTACTGAGTCATCCTTAAAAGATATCCTAATGCTACCTTTATATATCACTGTAATAGTATAAAACAAAGTTGCTTCCTCTGTCCCTTTGTATGCTTAAATCTTTAAAACTACGCAACGAATTTTGATGCGGCTTTTTTATAGATAAAGTAATTAAAAAAGGAAGGTATGTATGTATAGTTAGTTATACCAGTGCAAAGCTGGGGCACGCCGCTAGTAACTTATAATAAAAACTTAAAAAGGTTCAACTTTGTCACAAATTTTACGATTCTCTTTATTTTTTCACAGTTTTACAGCAAAAATATTTTCTACAGTTTTTATAATACCTAACTAAATTTAAAATTTTGCTTCTGTTTATCATATAATTCTTAATATTGAACGACAGAAGATGTCACTTTGACAAATGGTATTCATATCATCAATCACTTATATGGCCTCTTATTTTCCAACATTTATTTAAGATAAATGGGATTTGATTTTAACATTTAAAGATCGTAATTTAAATATTTTTTCCCCGGATTAAATATTATCCCCGTGTTGGTTCGAGTCCGGAAATAGACCTTCTGCCCCTCTACTACTAAGAAGACCACCTGGTAGAGTGCTGTGCAGCAACTTGCCCGAGTAGGAATCCACCGCCTTACCTATTCCTGCCATAATAACTATGCCTTGTTCCAGTCCAGAGGGTAGGGTAGCATGTAGACTTGCACAATAGGTCTAATATCCAGGCCAAAGGAAAGCGACGCACCTGCAAAATCTATGGTGTCTTTAGGCCATAATTATCTTTTACTGGGAGAGTTGTGTGCTTGTTCGCACACCTGTCACATTAAAAAAACTTTTACTTTTTTTCCAACAGTATTATAAGTTATCTACTATATGATAACGTAATATTTTTGGTAAGCGGCAGGTGTACCGTATTTTCTTATGTAAACAGATTTGTCATTGCTATTGAAATGATAAATCAATTTACAGTCACAGTTAGTCGCCTCTGTGGTCGAGCGGTCCGGGTGTTGGACTTGACTGCATGATATCTCGGGTTCGAATCCCGGGTCGGCCAACAAAAAGAAAATTGGAATTGTCCAATTTTCTAATAAAAAAAATGTTGGTCGGGATTGGAAACGTGCCCGGTTGGCGAAAGGCTTGCCACCTATCGCATTATGGGACTTAGTATCTTCGGCTAGTCGTGGATGCCCTGGTTGTGCCTCTGCCTACCTCTTCAGGGATATGGGCGTGAAGATACTACTACTTGAAATGACAAGTAAATGTTAAAGCACTTACTTCTAATTCGTTATTTTATGGTACGATAAGTTGTTCTATGCCATTTAAATAACGTGATGGATGATGCAGTGTAAGTACTAAGTATTACTACTCGACCGCGGCGGTCATGATACTGTGGTTTTGTTTAAAAACTCACGAGACCGCTAATTTTTGCGGTCACTCAGCCGTCGCGGTTGAAATAATAGCTAGCAAACTTGTACGATTCTATGGGCGGGTGACCGCTACCGCGGGAACCGGAACCAAGTAACCGTAAACCGGAGTAAAACGCGCCGTGAAATGTGATCTTACTTTTTGCATATAAATCTACATTCTACAAAACCTGCGAGCCCGCAACCGCTGGGGGCGTGGTTAAAAACCGCTACTTGAGTTCACTCAGAGTTGACTCAGTCTTATTTTTGACACTTCTTTCGTGGGCTAGTTAAGATCATAAATTTGATAACTAAAAAAGCTATTACTAAAAGTATCACAAATGTAGTTATTATTAAAAAAATATTACTAAACTAGCTGCGGCCGCGTCGTGACGAAAAAGCTAAAATTAAAGTATCCTAAGTTACTTCTAATTACATAAGCTACCTCCCAGAAAAAAAAAACCGTCAGCATCGGCTCAGCCATTTCAGAGATAAACCAAAACAAACAAACAGACCGACAAACGATTAAAATTTTTTAATAATAATTTACATTCATATGGATGTAGTAAAAGAGGTTTTTCTAATACTACAAACATATAGGCCAATTTTATTTATTTGTATAAATAAAGTATTAAATAGAAATTCTTTTTATCAAAAAGAAGTTTCTAGTACTTGTCAGTTTGGTGAAGTCTGTTGAGATTCGAAATCTCTTCAGTCAGTAGTAAATATATTTTTTTCCTGTATTATCGTTACCCTCTCGAGGACGTGAGAGGAATGTGTGCCCTTTATATCGAAACTGATATTTTTTGAACCAACAAGAAAAAGTTAGGGAACTATTGCCAAACTCTGGGCCAAATCAATCACGGATACTTCTCCATATATTCAACAAATGTGAAAGTTTGTAAAGATGTTTGGATATATGCTAGTTAATCATATAACAGCTGCACATGAACGATATTAGAGTAGTTTATAAAAGAATTTGAGTTATTTTTAAGTCATAGATTTTACTATTTAAGGCAACGAAGTGTATTCTAGTATCTTCACGCCCATAACCCCGAAGAGGTAGGCAGAGGCACAACCAGGGCACCCACGACTAGCTGAAGACACTAAGTCCCATAATGTGATAGGTGGCAAGCCTATCGCCAACCGGGCACATTTGCAATCCCGACCAACATTATTTTTTAAATTA
The DNA here is from genome assembly GCA_002245505.1 of Calephelis nemesis. NCBI lineage: Eukaryota > Metazoa > Arthropoda > Insecta > Lepidoptera > Riodinidae > Calephelis > Calephelis nemesis. The sequence goes on from NJDD01005509.1 coordinate 17,524, forward strand.
GAAAATTGAAAAAATCCAATTTTCTTTTTGTTACCCGACCCGGGACTCGAACCCGAGACCTCATGTAGTCAAATCCAACACCCGGACCGCTAGACCACAGAGGTGATCAAGTGTATTCTATTTTTTTTTTACCTTACCCTATTTAACCTTAATTACCTATGATTTATCCATCCTAACAACGTCTAATTTGTTATTACTCTGTGTGCCGCTACTCAACGAGAATTTACGTTGGATAAAGTATAGACGCTTATATGAAATCTAATATATGAAACATTACTTTTCATATAAAGGAAAAACAAACGCTATTTTCAAGGAAATTAGGCTACAAAAATTATTTTTCTCCGTGTTAAGCAGGGCTTACCGTCACTAACACCGTGACGTGTTCCGGTTTGGACGGTAAGGTAGCCGGTAAACTTACTTTTGCTCGAGGCCTCACATCCCGGTCTCAGGTTGGCAACGCACTATTACCACCTTTTGTGTCTCTAGGCGGCGAAATTTTTTTACTATCATCAGATCCGTCTGCTTGTTTACCTTCCAATATCATAGAAAAAAAAGTTTAGAATATAGTGTGAATAATTTTTAAGTTGCAGCTGACAGCTTTTTCTTATCAGGGCAATGACGTTTATTTTACATTTTTTAAAATAAATTGAGCTATTTAAATTATGATATATCCATCCCAGTAACGTCTACGTTATAATTATTCTGTTCAAGTTGTATAAAGCATGGATACATAAGTGAAACCTAATATAAAACTATACTTTTCATGTACAGGAAAAAGATACGTTATTTTCTCAGAAATGAGGCTACAAAAATTATCTTTATAAAAACAAATTGACAAGTTTAAAAAAACGTAGTTAAATTTATGCCTCTAAAGTGTTCATCTATCAGTCTAAAACAAAAAAATAAAGTCTGTTCATCTATTTATAATGGCAATTTTCATAAAAATAACATTATCTAATTTATTTATAGTTAAATAATTTGTAGACTTGTTCATTAGAAGCACATAGAAATAGAAGACATGAATTAAGAGGTAGTAAAACGATGCAAAAATGGTTATTTTTCAAAATATCTTAACATTTTATTTTCTATAAGCAACGTATGTAGTTGTATGCCCTCTTGGGGTTACCACAACGTGTTTTAAAGGAATATACGTACGTTGCTTACAGCTCGTTAACTTATTAACTGAAGAAGAGAATGACAGAAAAAATAAATTTAACATTGTAACAATATTAAAAAATATAACTTTGTCTAATTGTTTTTTTTTTTTCAAAAACCATCTTCTTTTTTCAAATATTGTATAATAAGGAATGTCTCCTTACATTCAAATTATGTCTTTCTCTCCGTTTTACAGCCGACTTCAAAAGGTATTTTGTAAGTTTTTATCTGTGATATTTTTTTGTCAACGTATCTTATATAAAAAAACATTATCTTCAAGTTTATGTCCCAAAACAAGTAGGTAGAAGTTGTACCTCTACCTACCAAGCCATACGTGACTAGTACTTAGTAGTTAGTTCAACAATATCATAGGTGGCAAACCTATCGACAATTGACTACTTGTCCCGTCCCGGAAAAGTTCTTTTTGTTCGATTAAACAAAAAGTCGTTTTTAAATTCTCCTGGAATCCGACTCGGAACTTTATGTCGTCAATTTTAAAGTACTTTACCACATAGTTGATTAACACAAACATAAATTAAATATTTTCTTTAAAGCTATAATTAAAGTTATAGTTCTATATTACGATCTACATTTGAAGTCGGTCGTGGTAATTATGCTCTAGCTGATTTTATAGTGAAGGTTAACTTCCGTGAATTGCGGCCTATTTCGTTGACGCATGCGACTGATCAAACGGAATACTAAATATACAAGCTGGATGGTTTTCCCGCCATCTTTGATAGACGCATTTTACTACAAATCATGAATTGTCGCGGCATACCGCGAGTCACGGAAGTCTATATTAAAATTGAGAGGCATTGAAACAAAAACGAGTAAGTCCATTTTTAGAAAAATAAAACGATTCCAAATTCGAAAATTAACAGACGAAGATCAATTATCATTTAATCTGTCACCATGACAATATTTTCTATACAAAATTGTGGCTCAGTGACAGCTCAAATGTTAATTAGTGTCTACGAACGGCCAATAAATTAGGATATTTACTTAATAGGGAATCGTCACGAAACTACTCACTATTTTAGTGTTGGTAATATTATAAAAGACGATACTCTTCTTTTTTTGCCGATTAGTCATAAGGCATAAAGGTTGGCAACGCATTTGTGATACTCCTGGAGTTGCGGATGCCCGTGGGCGGCGGTGTTCCATCAGGTGACCCACTTGCTTGTTTGCCTCCTCTTATATATAAAAAAAAGGCACGTGACTTGTTTTCCAAATTAACCACAAAAAGTACTACTTTACCCTGATTCTGTCTACATGAACTTATCCGTTTTTGCTTTTAAGTATTATTCTCTAAATAAAAAATAAACTTACCGTATTGTTTGTGACAGGGGGTAGGGCTTGTCTCTTTCAAGACATATCCGGCGTCATCGGGCGCCGCCGCGCGCGCCCCACACCAGGGCACGCAGCAACGGAACACCCCGCCTCCAACCACCTTGGAGCCTTTGCCCCCCCGACCGCACTCACTACACTCCCCACTAACACACTTGAGTATTTCACTTTGCACACTTGACCATCACCACACACTTTGCACTTCACTTCGATCAGTTTTCTAATCATCTAGTCCTAGTATTTGGCACGTTGTAAAGCATAAAAAATAGTTTCAGTCAGTCTTAGGTAAAGATATGTCAGTCTAAGCATTTGAAAATATGTATAAAACTCAATTTGCAATAAGAAGTGGATGCGTGTTTTCGATTGAAGATTCTTTGTAGAACGATAACAACAAATGTTTATACAGGAACGAAAGCCAAACTGTTGAGTGGGGGAATCCTATTAAAAATAAAGATGTTGATAAACGAGAAAAAGATGCTTTGATTCAATAAGGGCTCCATGTTTGAATGTGGTTTATTTATTTTTTGTTACTTGTCTAAACATGGCGTAATTAAAATTAAATATTGGTGGTGATTCTGATGAACTATTCGGGTTATCGCTATCTTCTTATGACACAAAGTTCGCCAAATTTCTCTCATCATTTATGATTATACCACAGCATATGTAAAACAAAAACCGTACCTACATGTTGCTATGTTGTGACCAAACTGGCACGTCTAAAATAAATAAATAAATGAATATCGCTGGAAAAATTACCCAAATTGATCCAACTCTAAAGTAAGCGAATTTTAGGTCTAGTGGTCGTCCATTGGTTGAATTTCGACCATTATAAATTTTAATTCTTAAGTTTCTATGGTCAATTGTCGTTTTGATAAAAACGCCATCTATCCGATCAAATGTTTTGTTTCCAAACATCTATACATACAATAAATCTGTAGAAGGGTCAATTCTGTACATTGAAAATATTGGAAAATTAAATAGCAGGGGGTGGTATTGGATCGATACAAAACCCAAATATGTGATTAAAAAAATTTTTGTCTGTCTATCTGTATATTCAGGCATCACGTGAAAACGGTTCGATTTCGATGAAACTTGGTATAGTAATTATAAATTATTATCCTGGGCATAAAATGGGATACTTTTTATCCTGGAAAAATTACGTTGAAAAAAATCTTAATTTTTCAGTTTTATCACGCGAAGACCGACATCCGCGCGGACGGAGTCGCGGGCGGAAGCTAGTTATGAATATAGTTTGAGCGCCATTTGTGATATTTTTTCGTTATCAATATATTTGTTCGTGTGTGTGTGTGTCAAATGTGTGGTAGTATGTGTACTGTTTTTTTTTATTTAATGCACTTTGTAAGCTTTATTAGGTATAGAAAATTATTAGCATCCTGCACTTATACTCATAAACTATAGTGTGCCAAATTTTATACTCCTTTGTCCTCGCAATTTTCTTAAATAAGGCTTAAACAATTTTGTTTCACGTATTAATATTGTAGAGTTTGTCATATGAGCGTTAGTCAAAGATACCATTAGATAGAAACATTCACTAAACCTTTTTTTTTTGTTTTAAGCATACATCTTAGATAAGTTTAGACAATGTCCTTCTTACTACAGCAAAATAAAATCTGGTTTAAAGTATGTTTTACTAACTTACATCTCAAAGTGAATTCTCAGCCAATAACGTGCTGCTACGTTATTACTATGTAGCGTTTTATTTGTCGTAAATCAATTTTAGACAGTATTAATTAAACTTTTTTTTGTTGTAAAAAGGTGAGTGTCAGAATTGGCACCATTCACCCATATATAGATAGGTAGTAAACATACACTTTTCCTTGATGGTCATGGCCATAGCCGTAATAAAGGGCAGAAATCCTGTCAAGCGAAAATCATTTCTAAAGCAGGTGCTCCATTAGCTTTTTATCTTTTATGATACGTATCAGCTTAGGACCTTGATCTTGAATATTAAGACATCTTCAGAAGTAGGTATGGTGAAAATCTTGGAAGAAATTTTGGTTGGTCGTCTGGTGAGATATCATCTTTATTGTGTGAGACAAAATGGAAGTTTTTATGAGAATCTGCTTATGATTATGTGTACCGACTTTTCCCGTATTACAAAGTTATTTATTTATTTATGCGTATTAAATATTTGTAACCTATTTATCATTCCTTGTTACAATTTTTAAAACGAAGGCAGAGGCACAACCAGGGCACCCACGTCTAACCGAAGACACTAAGTCCCACAATGTGATAGGTGGCAAGGCACATAGTCAATCTCGGGCAACGTTAAAATGTTATAAAATTTAAAATAATCATCTTCTTTTTTATCTGTTGCTCGACCCGGGATCCAACGCTGGCCCGCTAGACCAGAGCAAACTTTTTATAATTTGGCTATGAGAGTTCCGTCAATATGAGGTTAATCGATTTAGAAACTTAATCTATTTTGACCGCCTCATTGGTCGAGTGGCTAGCACACACGCCTAACTACACCGAACAACCGCGAGGCTCGGGTTCGATTCCCGACGGGGACAGGCATTTGTATAATGAACATTAAGGTGTCTGCATTTCCGGGCCTGGATGTTTATAAAATTTATTCTGGTATCTATTTAAGTATTTCTACGTATTAGAATCGTTGATTAACACCCATAACACAAGCAGATAATTTGCTTACTTTAGGGTTAGATTCAATTTGTGTAAGTTGTCCAGAGATATTTCTTTATTTGGAAACTGGATTTTAGTAAGTAAGGGATGCTGGCCACAGCAACAGCGCTAAAGTTTTGTTAGATTTGTCCGGGTCCCAGTATAACAAGTCCAAACACCAGTCTGTACCAATTTAAAAACGTTTAAAAATGTAAGTTATGTTTTTTGGGTTAAAAGGCCTGAGGGTAAGGAGAACTAAAACCTATAGACACCATATATGTAATAGGTAAGTTTCTATCTTAAAACCGGTGTGACAGTCTCAAAGTGCAAGCCTACGTTCTACCCTAACCTCTGGAGACAATCCTAAACACTATCGAAATGGGGCAGAAATAGACAAGGTTGCACAATGCACACGTCTACCGCCAGGTATTCATTTGCTTGTTTTGTTTCTATAATCAACGAAACGTAAGCCGTAAGTTAAACCATTTGCAGTTTGCTAAAAAGTAATGGACCGAAACTAATCCTATTAATATTATAAATACGAAAGTTTGTATGTATGGATGTATGGATGTTTGTTACTCTTTCACGCAAAAACTACAAAGCCGATTACGATGAAATTTGGTATGTAGGTAGCTGAAGACCCAGAATAACATATAGGCTACTTTTTATCCCGCAGTTCCCGCGGGATTGGGACTTACGCGGGTGAAACCGCGGGACGCAGCTAGTATTTTTAATAAAAATTCGGAGTTAACTGTCGAAAACGAGCAACCTTTTTTACAAAATACACCCGTAATCAAATTCACTAACGAACTGGGCATTAGTCTGGCAAAGTGTTGAGTGCAGATAATTAATTGTTACAAGTAAACAAAACATGTACGTGTATTAGTTCCTTAAGTGACTTTTGCAAGCGTTTGTTTATTTCTGTGAGAAAATCGTGTTTAAAATAACAATCACAATTTTCTTGTTACATATCTCGTTTAAACTAAACACGTGGTAATCTGTAAAGCCGATTTCCGTCTTGTTAGCCAGCAAATACATGTCTCGAAAAAGGAGACCACTTTCTTGTTGTGTATGGCCCGATTCCCACTATGTCGGACCGGCAGATCTCCCGGAAACCGGACACCGGACAGTGAAACACTACACCGGATCCCACAAGAAAAACGGACAATCACCTCAGTTGAATTTGGACCTGTGCCTACAATAGACGACGAAATTGTTGTGTTATGGTGGTAGTACAGAAGGCAAAATAAAAGAAGAAAGTTTTGGGTACATCCTATGTCTTTACAGACATCTTCGGTCTTGACCAATAGAACAGGTCGCTCTTGCATTTGTACTGCCACTAGGCCTTCTGGCAATTTTGCCGGCAGGGAGATCTGCGGTCCGGCATAGTGGGAACCGGGCCTATTGTTAAAAAATATAAGATACTTGATATTCCGCGACTATGCTTGGATATTAAAATTACTTGGTTTCTCCCGCAGGAAATTATTTAGACCTTAAGTTACAAACTAGCCTTTGTCACATATCAGACTTATGACTATCGACACCAATATGTTAAAGAAGAACCTACCAACAAACACACTTACTATATATAATATATATAGTAAATTAAAGTAAAGTAAGTATTATAATATTAGGTATAGATATTATAAGTGTACGCCCGCATTTGACTTTTCAGTTTTTTATAATGTTTTCGGTTTCTACTCCTCGTTTTGTATCTTTCGATTTAAATTAAGAAACCTAATCTTCAGGTAAGTGTAGTTGGTTTTCAAAATGTATTAATAAATAAATGAACACATTACGAATTAGAAGAAGAACAAGAAGAGAAGAAACAGGTTTTAAAAAAGGAACTAAAATACCTTAATCTTCAGAAATAAGTTACCGTTTTATATTCTCGTAATAAACAGTTGTACAAATATAATAAAAGCAGCAATAATGAAAGCATTCAATAAATTCTCACGTTATTTTCACAGCAGTTTTTTCCTGGAGTAAGTCAAACGTTTGCATTTAATTAATACGATGGTTGAAAGTGTTCTTCACGTACGATTTCTAACAGGAATTTTAATTCCGTTGAACAAACGATATATACAAAATTACTGGCTATTAATCGCAACTTTGCCCACGTAATAAAGTTTTTTTGGGTAATGGTAAAAACTTCTAAACGTGACCTGATCGAAAATTCGTAAGATGGCGCAAAGTGCTTGCGCAAATGTTCGTGTTGTCATGTTTGTGTACGATAGTGCAATAAATGAGTGTTGTATTCTACCACATAAATGGCAGTTATTTCATACTAAATTAAAGCACTTCGTGCAAAATTATTCCCTAACCATTCCAAAATATCAGAAATGCACAACGTAAATATTCAAGTTTTCACTTCTGCCGGCACTCTCGGAGTGCAACCCGTCGTTTTTTTTATTTTTCAGCAACTGTTGAGATATCAGAATACGTTAGCCAGGTATAAGTCAGCTGTATGTTTCTGCAAGTTTTCTTTATAATCTAATGTTATTCTGTAGGTTCAGCTGTTGAAACGTGAAAATGGAACACACATAAACATTGCCCGGGATTGGATATGTGCCCGGTTAGCGATAGGCTTGCCACCTATCACATTGTGGTACTTAGTATCTTCTGCTAGTGGTGGGTGCTCTAGTTGTGACTCTGCCTACCTCTCCAGGGATATGGGAGTGAAGAAAAATACGCACGTTCGCATAAATTATATCAGCAGCGGCTAGCTTACGCCTGTAATTCAACTTGAATTAATAATTTTGCTACATTTGCAGATGTCAGTTTTAAAAAGGCTGATTTTCATTTAAGATTTTATTCCCCTAATTTTCAAGTTATAGTTAATATAGTTATATAAAAGAAAGTGGTGTTAGTTACACTATTTATAACTCAAGAATGGCTCAACCGATTAGGCTGAAAATTGGTGGGGAAGTAGCTTAGAACCAGGAGAAGGACATAGGATACATATTAACCTGTTCGATTATGAGGAAACTGGGAAAAACAACATTTTTAGTTTTTCCCATACAAACTGAACGGGCGGAACAAAGTTCGCGGGAATAGCTATATAGATAGATAGTTTATGAGAAAACCTGATCAAATTGACAGAATAAGAGATGGAATGCGTCCCGGTAACACATGTACCGATAATTATCTTTAAATATCTCAAAAGTACTGACAAAACTCCTCTAGTTTTTTAACACGCACAAATTATAATGAAATATGAAAATCGTTAAAATAAATATTCCATGTTTACGTATACAAGACCTTCAAAATATATCACCACCTACGTAATACTCTACGTGAATCCATTAGTTTGTCAATTTTTTCCGACTAATAGAGCTAGAGTTAAAGGAATTTTACAAATAACTCTTGGTATAAGTATCAAACATAAAACTTTATATGCTGTTCTTCAACCAGATGTTCAGTAATCGAATAAACGTAAAAGTTAATTTGTATGTACAGATTCTGGAATTAATCTGTAATCTGTATGTTATTCAAGCTGCCGACTGCCATTTCTTACGGGATTTCAAGCAAGAAATCTCTAGAATGTTCCACCCGACCTGCTTGAACAGAAAAACTTAAAATGTTGGTTTTTCCCAGTTCTCTCGATGTTTATCCTCTTTTCTTATCTTTTAAACCATCCCTGGTTCCCCAAATAACTCAAAACCAAATTTAACCAAATCTATCCATCTTTTCTCGAGTTTTAGCGAGACTAACGACCAGCAGTTGATTTTTATATTATACTAGCCGACCCGACAAACTTCGTATCGATTGTCATTAACAGCTACTAGGTACATAATATTTGATACTTCGATAGTAGTGCAGTCTGTCAGATCCAATGTGAAACATTCCAAAATCAACAAATACTTATTATTAAAGAATAAATTTAAAAAAAATCCAGGAGAACAAATTGTGAATCTAAACCATTCTCGAATCCCCTTGAACACATACAATTTTTTTTATTAAAGTCGGGCAGTCATCTACAAAATAGCTAAAAAACATAAGAAATATATAAATTAAGATATATAATATAATATTTGTATATTTTTTGCCAGTTCTATTAAGAATATAAAATTATCGATTCGGTAGTCGAATGTCAACAAAGAGTTCCCAACAAAAACGTTGAGCTCGAATTTTTGTAAATAATAGGTTGTTCGGACATTATAAATAAAGGTTTTACGAAAGGTAAAAGGCCTTTGAAGTTTGCTTAGAAAACAATCGTTATAGACAAGCAAAAGTATTCAAAGAAACAAAGAGATTAAATATCTACCTTATTTGTCGATAAGCTTTTGTGTACTTTAAGATATAAGTACATTTTGAAAGTACATATATACGTACCAAAAGCTTTTAGTCTAAGAACTAAATACTGGTTAAATACTTGATACTGGTTTGCGGGCTACTAATTTTTAGAGATGCTGAATTATTGTATTTGATTTAATGACCTAAATGTTACCATATTTTAAATAAGTAAATTAAAAAAATATCGTCTCTGTGGTCTAGCGGTCCGGGTGTTGGACTTGACTGCATGAGGTCTCGGGTTCGAATCCCGGGTCGGCCAACAAAAAGAAAATTGTATTTTTCTAATTTTCTAATAAAAAAAAATGTCGGTCGGGATTGGAAATGTGCCCGGTTGGCGATAGCCTTGCCACCTATCACATTATGGGACTTAGTATCTTCGGCTAGTCGTGGGTGCCCTGGTTGTGCCTCTGCTTACCTCTTCGGGGATATGGGCGTGAATATACTTTTTTATACTTTTTTTAAATTAAAAAATTCACGAATTTAAAATTGTGTATCCAAAAAACTCTATTAAAAAAGTTGTAGAGTACAACCATTATTAATAAACATTTAAATTAACTTAATTTGTTTATGGGTAGAATTACAGTCTTGGTCAACTATTTAATATCGTTATGAAACAGAAATCTTTTCCTGTATATTCTTATTCATATTGTAGTAGAAAATAAAACACTTCATCAAAATGTTATCTCATACCTCTAACATATACATTTTTTACGCAAAATACTTCCAATAAAATCCCCATTCATTTTCTAAAAATTCAAAAGCAATGGTATAAAACGGAACTTTTTAAGGCTTGATTAGGATAAAACAAAGACTTTTATAAATATTCAGGATGACTTTTGTTTTACCAATCTACCAAACTTAGTTTGTGTTTATTTAAACTTAAATACATAAAACTTAATTTAAATAAATATTATTGTAAGTAAGTATCTTTACGCCCATATCCCTGAAGAGTTAGGCAGAAGCACAACCAGGGCACCCACGACTAGCCGAAGACACTAAGTCCCACAATGTGATAGGTGGCAAGCCCATCGTCAACCGGGCGCATATCCAATCCCCAGCAACGTTTTTTTTTATTAGAAAATTGGAAAAAACCAATTTTCTTTTTGTTGTCCGGGACCTCAACAAGTCAAGTCAAAAATCGAACCGATAGACCACAGAAGCGATTATATTTTTTGTTGTAACTTATCTCAATATCGAATTCGTGCCTCTTCGATCAACTTCGTTAATCACATACGCTAACCACTCGACCAATGAAGCAGGTAAACATACCAAAAATCGGTATCCAAACAACATTGTAATCATCTATGTGAAGGTGAACCAAGTTTATAGGTTTGCCCCTTGAAGTACGGTTCTATTTTGAATGCTTAAATCTGAAGTATTTTTTCTTTATATTGTATGATGTAGGCATAGAGTTATTGTTCGTCCAAAGGGTCTGAATATTGTTGGACTATTAAACCAATATAATGAATGCGAAAGTTTGAATTGGCGGATATTAATTGGTACTCGATCACGCTAAAACGCCGGAATGGATCGGGATAAAGTTTAAAAAATAAATAATCATAAATATCCCTAGACAAGGTACACAAATTGTATCTAGCCCCAAAGTAAGCAAATTATATGCCTGGGCTATGGGTGTTAGTCAACGATTATAGTACATAGAAATATTTAAATAGATACCAGAATAAATTTTATAAACATCCAGACCCGGAAATACAGGCACCACACAAATGTTTGCCCCCGTCGGGAATCGAATCCGAGCATTGCGGTTGATAGGTATAGTTAGGCGTGTACGCTAGCCACTCGACCAACGAGGCGGTCAAAAGTAATTATAGCTCGAAAGAGCAAATAGGATTTTAATAAAATTAATTGAAATGCAATAAAACTAGACAAACAGACTTCAATTCCATTATCACCGTAATTTTTACACAAAAAAACATTATTAAGTATGACTCAAAAACTATTTGTTGATCTTAATTAAATTTGCATGTCATCTCCGAATCATGATATTTCTTCAAAAAAGGCTTTATTACAATCTTAAAAGGCGTCAAAAAAAGTAAAGTAGAATTGAAATCCTACTTTTTTGGAGTCTGATATAAATGTGTTATTTCTACAAGAGTAGTAGTAGTAGTAAAAGTAGTAAGGCAGTACTGAATTAAGCATTCACGGGTTAACTAAACTTGCGAGCCCTTGATTTTTTAATTTGCGCTGATGTGTTTGTCAACTTTTTCTAGCTTTCTTCCAAAACAATTTCAACTTCTTCCAACTTTCAGAAACGAAATTAACAATGTAGTTCTGAACGCACATAAACAATGTTGTTTACTTCCATTTTTGTTTTTCTTTAGAACATGACAGAAATATAATTTCGTTTGTTTTTACTAAGAGTGGATCGAATAAGTCAAACTGACAACAAGTTTTTCTGTAATTATTTTTATTTAGTTAGTTTTTTTTACTTTTTTTAGTTAATTATCCGTTACTGTAATTTTTTGCAGCCTTAAATAGATAAAAAAGCGAAGCATTCGACCTTTACAATTACATTTATACAACATGGGGCCCACTTTGGCGTAAACCTGCGTGGTCTACAATTGCAACTTCATGGTTAATCCGGGACTGGTAGGAAGAATACATTGAACAGTGGATTATAATTCAATTATCTTTGTGAATATGACACTGGTGTAGTGTTTGCGTAACAAATTAAAATATGTTTCTTATTGCTAACGTATAAGAAAAGAAAAAAGAAAAGAAAATTAATTTATTTGCGGAATATGTGTGTTTAATTTTATATTTGATTATATTTAATTATTATAATTGTATAATGTGTAAATATTAGCTAAGTATCTTAAAACGAACGTTAATAAAAATGACAACACCAACTCATAGTAACTAATGGGGCTAAAAGTAACATTAAATAAATTTTTAAAGAAAAGAATTGACTTGAACCCTTTTACCCTTTGTTAAATCCTTTATTAGCTGAAATTATTTTTTATTTCAAAAATTGTGTTAATTTATCCCCACCAATAATGGTATAAAATTAAAATATCATAAGAAGAAAAATTGAGTTTTTGGTCCGGTCATAAAGAGGGAGTCGTAGTCCAAGATATGTGATAAACATACACATATTAAAGCATGAAAAAATAAACCCAGCACGCATTCATCGTTTAAGATTTAGATTTGATTTATTGCATAGAGTCCCTATGCAATAAAGTATGCGAAATTACAAAAATAAAAAACGATACAGCGTCAAAAGATAACGAATGCAGTCTTATATTAGATTTTTTGTATGGTTTGGAACATTTTATTAAACATGGTGTGATTTAATGTCGCTCTCCCAATAGTCTATTAATATATTATACTCACCTTGCTACGACATCATTACATACATATATACTACATACAAATTATATATACAAATCGTTTCGATACAAATATATTATATAACCTCAATCACATATGGAGTAACACGTAAATAAATTTTTAATATACTAAATCACACTTGTAAAAAAATCTAAAAAAAGAACACACAAACTAACCAACCGTTAAAGCAACAAATCAAAGTATAACGAGGCGTTAAAATTACCCTAGTCTTTTTATGGCAAATAACAGCCAACTAGCACACGACTTTCCTGAGACACCATAGATGTTATAGGTGCGGCACTGCCCTATGGCCGGGATGCTACGTCAATAGTAGGTAGTAGCTACACAGTTAGTAGGTAATACCCTCCGGACTGGGAAATGAGCTTGTCATTATGACGGCAGAAATAGGTTAGGCGGTAGGTGCCCTACTCGGGCAAACTGCTGCGCAGCACTCTAACACCACATAAAATGTAAACTAGTCGTTTTAAAATTGTCAGTAATAAAATTCTATTAAAAAAATAATAATCTGTATGTCGATAAGATTGTTTTTCGGTTAGATTTTTTATGAAAAATAAATTAAACTTGCCCTAATGATAATTTGCGTTTAATGTTAAATGATTAGAATCATAAATGACGACTTATTTGCTGATTAAGTATATTTTTTTTGTTGCAAGTTATCTTATATACTTATTTATCTACTAATATAATACCTATCTAAACAAGTTTGATCAAATAGAATGTTATCTAAGTGGTTTAGTCGTACATAAATAATTATTTATATTAGTTAAATAAATTGGCTAGATAGATTTAAAATTAATTAATTCCTACCTTAGTA
>NJDD01005509.1:33526-53148 GCA_002245505.1 Calephelis nemesis
CTGTGTGCTTAGTGAAACAAAAATACATTTTCTTTTTCTGACCCGGGGATCAAAACCGGGACCTCCTGAAGTTAGGTCCAACATCTCGATCGCTAGACAACAGAAGCGATCACCTTTTTAAATTATTATATCTTTTATATATATAAAAATCAATTGCTGTGCGTTAGTCTCGCTAAAACTCGAGAACGGCTGAATCGATTTTGCTCCTTTTGATTTTGAATTATTTGTAGAAGTCCATGGAAGGTTTAAAAGGTAAGAAATAAGGAAACACTGCGAGGGAACTAGGAAAACCAACATTTAAAATTTTCCCATACAAACGGAGCGGGTGGAACGAAGTTCGCCAGGACAGCTAGTTTTAGATATGAATTATTCGATTTCAGTTAAACAACAAAATATATAACACTATATAATGATACATCACTGTTCATCAGATGAGTTGTGTGTCGATGCTTAGCTATCTTCTATAAAAAATAATCAAAACTCATAAACCTCTTATTAGCTCTTTCAAGCATAATAAAGCGAAACTCATGAGAATAATCCAAATCGATATCTTGAGATAGGAGACACAAGTTATCACATTCCAGAACATCTCAATATTAGTTGACAGAAAGCTATTACGATCGTATGTGGATATTTCGCTTGATTAATTTATGATATACTATCTTTTTTAAATAAATATAGTGGGTTTTATATCAAGCTTCATTTGGATACTTTTATATCAAATCTACCAAACTGCATCACAATATTTTCAAACTTAAAGCGAAGTTTAATGCTTTCAGCGCCATGTATACAGGGTGTATTTGACACCGTACTTAACGAAAAATTCTGTGGTAGTTTAGATATATATCCTACTTCAAAATTCCTTTTACAGTTTTTGTCGGAAACAATTGGTTAAATATTTAGCAGTTTTGCAGCCCGCAATGTACAGCGAACAAAGTCTATGGATTAAGCCACGTGGTGCGAGCTGTAAGTGCCGACCTAATACGCGGTTTAATACATTGCTGTTTGGCATTAAATAAAAATCGAGTTGCTTTAGATTGTCTCAATGAAATGATATTGAATTCACGAAATTTCCGAAACAAAATTCCAACTGCATATATGCGTCTATCATGTACAGAACCCATGATTTCGTTTCTCGGTGAGCTGTTATACATTCTGTATTACAGCTCACCGAGAAACGAAATCATACATTCTGTATTGGAAATACAGTGCTTTGCGCTAAACGTGTTAAGTAACAAACATAACTAAAAATAAATAAACAAAGAGGATTGTAAATTAATAAAGATAATAACTATTATCGATAAATAGAGTTCAGGTCAACATTTTTAGAAAATAATTACATGTCATACATATGTCTTACAATATTGACTTGGAGAACTGTTATGACATTATAAATGATTACAATAAATAAACATTACAAACATTTAACTAATTTACTTTTAAACGTTTTCAAAAAGATGACTGTTTTATTTATTTTTGTTTTATTGTATATATGTTTTATACGATTACTCCGCCAAATATTTATTATGAACGACAAGATATCTTTTTAAGAGTCACATTTTAGAAGTGTTTCCATTCAGAATTTAAAAAAATTTGGCAAGATTATTTTTGTTACACTTAATAACGCGTGATTTTGTTCACTGAGACAGCGTAGGCATGAAATGAAAGTCGGTTTCTTTCAGTTTAACTGACTTTAGATTATATTATATAAAAAGACATATCATAATAGTGGATGTTAAATAATGAAAGAAAAATAATGAAATAATGAATGAAAGGAAATGGGAACGTAGAATGGTAGAAAATATAGATAAATTTATACTCTATTAAAATTTTGAGTGTTTTGACTCACAACAATAGAGTAATGATAAAATCGGGTTTTGTAAAACTACAGAGTACTGTAATTAATTGTAAATTTACTTCATTTTAAGGGCCACGTTTCCGAGTAAAATTTAATTATGGGTCAAACTGTCAAATATTCCCTATCCCCTATTTATCCCTATGTTAGAAGCTAATTCCGAGGTAAATTCATTCCCCGGAACGTGCAAGTCCTAAGGAACGTAGCCCTAAGTGAAATGTGTTAACCTAAATTCTATAATTAATTATAAATTAAAGAATTATAAATCTATATATTTATTATTAATTATAGAATTACTAGCTGTCCCGGCGAACTTCGTTCCAGCCTTTCAGTTTGTATAGAGAAAAATAAAGTATTATTTTTCCCACTTTCCCTGCATTTTTCCCGTGTTTTTTTTCTTTATAAGAACCTTCTTCTGACAATAACTAACACAACAAAAAAAGAATTAGCCAAATCGGTTTAGTCATTCGGAAGTTATGCGCTTACCAACACATTTAGGAATTCATTTTTATATAATAAGATAAATCAATAAGAAAGTAAAACTCACGTATTCTCAAATTTTACTGCAATTATTTTTAAATTTTGTTTTAGATACAACTTATTTGGATCTTTACTCTTTAGGTTTGTAAAACAATTATTGTGATTAAATTAGAATTTGTAGCTGTGTGGTTAGTCGAATGTAGTAAATTGAGCGTAAATTAAAATTTCCATTCATTGGATTCTTGATCGAGACGAATGAACGTGTATTATTATAGTGACGAAAGGATGATCTACATGCATTTGTTGGCAACCACCCAATCACACTCGACCATTTCTCACTGAATTATTAACGTCAAGAATAGTCTTCCACCTTCCAGTCACATTAAAATAGAATCAGGTGCAATTCAAACTATTTTATATATCAAGAAAAATCTCTGGCTCAAATCCAGAAAACGTTCAATTATATTTTTATAGGAGTTTTATTCGACCCTAAAATTATTACTGACGTTCAGACAAATCTCTAAAACCCTTGCGAAACCATAAAATATTTGCTGTAAAGTTCTTTAAGGGTGCAGTTAAAGGTTTATCCGTTTGAGTACATTAAAGTCTAGATATTAGTGAAATTTTTATATATTTTTTAATTATCATAATCTATCATCTCTTCACTCATAGTTGAATATAGATCGAACAGAGTATTTGTCATATTAACGTAAGTAACATTTGAGATGGTAACAATTGTAGTTACCCACTGAGATTAAGGTTGATATTTTATGATCAATCCACTGACGTTTTATCAGGTAGTGATATCAAGAGTGTCCGAAACGGGCTTTTTTTAAAGAGTAATGAAAGTGTAAGAAACTACTTACTTGATATTATCTGACTTGCAAGGGACTTGTTATAACGATATGTATGTATGAGATAATATTTGTTGCATCTGATATGGGACTTATTACTTGCACGAACCACCACTTTCTGAACCATTGTTACTATTTGTAGTAATACTAACCTGATTTCTGAACCATTGTTACTATTTGTAGTAAGTTGTAACTTTTTGTTTTATGTATGAACTAGCTTCCGCCCGCGACTCTGTCCGCGGGGATGTCGGTCTAAAACTAAAAAATGAAGATTTATTTTTTTCTACGTATTTTCCAGGATAAAAAGTGTCCTTTATTCTTTATTCTTTATTGCATCATATGTCATTAATACAGGTGTTACAATTTAAAGTCAATAGTGGCGAACATATGGACCCGGTCTAGGGTATGGCAACATAGGAGCGGATCGATCCATTTCAGATTCCATATTATGGAAATTGATCTTCTAAATAATCGTTTAGAGAATAGTAGCATTTTTCTATTAATAAATGTTTTAAACGTTTAAGAAATATTTTGTTATTTCCTTCAGATTTTATTTTATTAGGCAATTTATTGTATATTTTTATTGAAGTTGCATAAGGGCCGGAACTATACATTTTTAAAGAAGACAACGGTGGTTCTAAATTATATTTATATTTGTCCCTAATCACGTAACGTCGCGGATTGTCGGCATGTTTCTTAAATAATTGGGGATATTTACGTATAAATTTACAAGATTCCATTATATACATTGATGTCAGAGTTAGGATTTTTAGATTAATAAAATGTGGTTTACAACTATCGTCCGCTTTAATATTTTTTAAAATACGGACACATTTCCTTTGGGATATGAATATATCCTTTGCATTGACACTATTACCCCATAGTAAAATACCATATGTAAGCCATGATTGTGCGTATGCATAATAGGCCGACAAAGCCGTTTTAAGGTCCGTGAGCTTGTTTAGTTCTCTCAAAGCATAAACAAATCCTGACATTTTTGTTTTTAACTTCTCAATATGGCTTTTCCAATTTAAGTTAGGATCTATATTCAAGCCCAATAACGGAAATGTATTCACACATTCAATTTTATTATTATTGTATATAAAATTTATGTCAAGGGAGGTTTTCTGATAGGGTCGAAATTGCATTAGTGTAGTCCTATTTTATGCCCAGGATAATAAGGTATAATTATAGCAAGTTTCATCGAAATCGAGCCGTTAGTTTTCACGTGATGCCTGAACATACAGACACACAGACAAACAATTTTTAATACATATTTGGGTTTGGTATCGATCCGGTAACACCAGCTGCTATTTATTTTTTCAATATTTTCAACCTTCAATATTTTGACCCTTCTACAGATTTATTATATACAATTTACTTTTATTTTGGGGTATAAACACCTTTTATAGAAATAAATATAAAAAAAATTGGTAAAAGAACCACACACGGTTTTTTTTACAATTACATTATATAATCATTTATCCATTTGCCGCCCGACATTGTATAACTGTGCAAAAAATGTACACTTTGCATTACATACAAATTTCAAACAAACTGAACGTAGGAATAAAAAGAAATTAACTTTAATATATAAATTTAATATAAATGAAAAATTTTTTTTCGAGTATGTTTGTTAGAAACATAAAAGGACATTCTGGAAGACTTACATAATTAAACTAAATCTAAAGCATAAGTTTTAGTTACTGGATAAAGTTTTAATAAAACTCAGATAAATAAACCGTATCTGTTGGTATTGGTTCTAAACCTTGTCTGCCTCTAAACACATAGTCAAGAAAACGTCCTTGTATTTGTTTCTTATACCATGCCGTATATCATTTTGAGGACGCAACTTGAAGTTTGTGGGAAAATCCAACGCATTCTCGGAAGTTCCATCCAAAATAATTCAATGCTTTTTATGACATAAATCTTCTTGATGTAGGTTGCTCTATTTTTATTAGTATTGCTTTTTATGGAAAAAATGAGAGCTGTTTATAAAAACTAGCAGACCCGGTGAATTACGTACCGCCATTGACAGTCTCTTAGTTTTTCTTTTCATATAAAAGGGCGCAGTTGAAATACTTTAAACATTACACTGATTAGTAAACATTCAGATTCAGAATATTCAGATTTGTCATTGTTAGCAATATTTAAACACCACATTATTTTTGTTGAGAAGCTAGCTAACAGGCACACGTCTCTCCTGATGGTAAGAGACACAGTGGCCTTAAGACACCTCAGGTATTATTCGTATGTCGCCACCTTAATGCCGGGATGGAAGGCCTGTAGTGAAAGTCTATCGGCTTACCCTATCTTCCAAACCGAAACATGCCACTATAAAATAGGTTAAGACGGTTTATCCATACCCGGGCAAGTTGCTGCACAGCACTCTACCAGCAGTTGCCTTCTTGGTAACCTATATGTTAACCTATGCTCGACTCTCACGAGCTGCCGGGTAGAGAGGTCGATGGACCCGACAAGCTCTAACTAAAACTTACATTACTGATGCATCGCTATCTCATGATTGTGATCTTAGGCAATGTATGCAAGTCTACTAACTACACAACTAACGTGTAACGCGACAATGGAGAACACTGACGCTATGATGACTGGAATCGGTAAATTTACAAATTGCTTATTCCATTAGCACTTTATTTCAATTTAAATTAAGCAGCTGTTTCGCATAAATCAAAGTTTCATTTAGAATATTTTACTTACACTAAATCCCAGAAGCACACAACTGCGAGATCATTCCGATAATAAATCTTCAAAGGCTTAGAATTAACATCTTGTTGGTCTTTGAAAATCTCTAGAAGGTCAATCTCGTCATCTTATCAGTCAGAGCGCGGTTATATAAAATTAAGTAGAGCACGTATATCTGTAGTTTGGCAAACAGTGGTGACCTATTACGAATTATGTTTTTTTTACATACATACACATCTTCACGCTAAATCATTTACATAGTAGGCAGAGAGGATAAATACTAAATGTAAAGTGCTTAGCTTTCTCTACATTTATTAATCTTTTCACACACGCCGCTTTTGGAGACTAATTAATACCTGTTACAAAACCCGAGAGATTATCAAGAATATCCGATACATTTATCGATATTCGCATTATATATTTTTTATTAATGCTTTATCCGTCATTCTTTCCACATGACCGAATTAACAGACAATGCCTTTTGTCCTTTTTTATTGTTTAAATAATTAGAAACCAACCCTACACCATAAACCTCCATTAAGATAGAGTTAAAAATATTCTTTACAATAAGCAATCATATTAAGTGCCACTCCAAAATTTAGTCTAATCATACAAATCATCGTCGTCATAAACCTTTTACCACAAACGTTTTCCCGCGAAAGAAAAGAATATGAATCCAAATTTGAACGAAAAAATGAGAGAGATGTTTGATGTTCACGATGTGTCTTGCAAACGTTATAATTTTTTTTTAAATGTAGGACTAAAAATGCTAAAAACTAAAATAAGATTCCGAATAAAAATAGAAACTGAAGTAGCCTCTCTCTCAACCTTATTATATTAGTATCTTCACGCCCATATCCTCAAAGTGGTAGGCAGAGGCACAACCAAGGCACCCACGACTAGCCAAAGACACTAAGTCCCACAATGTGATAGGTGGCAAGCCTACCGCCAACCGGGCACGTATCCAACCCCGAGTAACGTTTTTTTTTTTCATTAGAAAATTGGAAAAACACAATTTTGTTTTTTGTTGCCTGACCCGGGATTCGAACCTGGGACCTTATGCAGTCAAGTCCAAAAACTGAACCGCTAGACCACAGAGGCGTATATTATTTAGCTAACAATAAAACTAATTTAGGGTCCCGCAATATTGGTCACGGGTCCTGCGCTTGCCTAATGTGGGACTGTCCACACCTTTTACACTCATAAAAGAAAAAAAAACCAATACCTGTTACGAAACCATTCATTATAACAATACCGATGTTTCTCAAACATTCTCAATTATATCCAATTTCAATTATATAGACGCATCACAAGAATCTTTGTATATCTACGTGAATACATATATTTTGAATTTAGAATTTTGTAATTCCAAATTAAAATTGTAAATATCAAAATTATACATGCGATAGTGTATTTTGGTTATTGATTTGTCCTTCTCTCACACAGCGACAGATCGATACAATTTTCAATCTATTTAAAGACGTGTTATTGAGTTTTGGCCGTTAAATTGCGCACATCAATAGAAATAGTAATATCGTATATTGTGATAAATAATATCTAGAAATAATAACCATCTGTTTTTAAACTTTAATTGTTACGTATTATTAACACTTTTAACCAAGCTCAAAAAAACGAGGAGGTTATCAATTCGGCCGGTATATTTTTTTATGTATGCACATCGATTTCTCCGAGGTTTCTGAACCGATTTACGTAATCCGTTTTAGTTTCTGTCCCATAAAAATTGGATTCAGGTAGGCCCATTACTTTTTATTTTATGAGCAAAAATATTCTATTTTCACCTATCCCGTTGTTTATTTTTATTAATTAAAATCATATCAGCAATAAACTAAAAAGTATTAAATAAAAATAACTACGTTAATAAAAACGACTTCAAAACTAAAAAGTAAAAAATAATAAAGATTTTTAAAAGTTATTTTTATTCATTATTTATACGAGATACTCACGATATATTTTATTTTGTTTGTCGATATATCGGCCTACTTGCATTGGCCGTGATCACGACGGGACTGCGGCAGCTGTAACTTTTGACAGGAGGGTCTGCTGACAGATGATACTGTCAACTCTCTGTCTAATTCTTCTTTTGGTAACGTCCTTTCCGGGTCACTATCATTTCCGGGCACTTAATCACGACACACAACACTATGTTCCTAAACTTTACGGTGCTTCTTATATATTAGCCGGGCATGGACCAACAATTGGATCCCACGCCTGGACCAACTTAAAACCGTCTTCCCTGTTGAAATAAATTGACGTGTTTCTAATTTCAATAGCTTCACGTACTAGACAAAGAATATAGTGGGATTCCGTAGAAACTATTTATAGTTCATGTAGTCCAGTGGTTAGTGGATGAACCTTAAAGATATTCAGCGATACCAGACTTCTGAGGGTCATTTATCCTAATTGCGCTGATTTTCTCTTTAATATTTGTTGAAATAGTTCGCTTAGTTTGTCCCACATACAAACTAACACAGCTGTAAGTAACCCTATAGACACCTGGTCACTGCTATGGTATGTTATCTTAAGGCGAGCGAAGATAGGCCACGGACTATATAACTAGGCAGAAATATCGACAAATAAAATATATCGTAAGTTTTTATGCCCTTTATGATTCTTTCTTAACATTAAATACTACAGCTGTGGCACAGATACACAACGGATTCGTAATAAACAAGTTTTTACAAACGCTTTGAGGTTATGGCACTGTAGTGCCACTAACAGTTCTGCGTAAAAAAAATGGCACTGCAGTGCCCACGGACTGTCAAGTGGTTAAAAATAATTAAAAATGTTAATGTTTATCTGTGCAAAACTAAGAGTTATTTTGAAGATAGATTTGTGATCATTTCGCCATTGTGTGGCGAGAATTGCCAGCATAGTACGATGCCAGCGACACAACAAAGAGATATTAGTATGATAAAGCCTTATCTGTACATTTAAATATTATTGCAATTAATGTGCCTGACGTAGGGCGACGATTTAACTAATTTTCCGCTTTCAAACACAAAGTTTTTTTATCTGACTTTAAAAATGTCGTCGGTATATTTATGTTGTATAATAATATAATAGATGGATTATTATAGGGTTTTTAGTCATTATTCAGAGGTCATAATATTTTGACTAACATCCTACTAGCAGTTTTTGAGTTATATTTAATAATGCATATTATATTGTCATTGATTAAGATTACTAACAGTTTTACTTAAGTTGTTATTTAATAGAAATCTAAAGATAGTTTTTTTAGAAATACTTTTCACTAGCTCTTGTTCGAGTCTTTGTCTGACTTTGAAACTTTTTCAACATCGGTACCAACCTTAGTTTTGGAGTAAAATAGCCTATGTCCATTTTGACACCATTAGTTGAGACTGGCGTAAATCACAGACAAACAATTGCTATTATTATGAAAAAATCCTACAATGTTAAAACTAGATTTCTAGACCTAATTTTTCATGTCAATACTTTAAAGATGGCTTCCAAATGTATTCCCTAAATAACTTTGAAACACAGGTGATTTGATGTTCCGTCAAACAGTAAATATTATTACGTGAATAGATTGGAAGACGTGTCACGCTTAGCTATTACCTAGTTGACTATGGCGGGTACAAAAATGACTTTCAATTGAACCTAGCGACCGCTAAATGAGACGTAATTGATTGTATGCCGAGATCGTTATTGGTTGTGCCAATCTGAAAATGGTCTCCTCAGATATTTCTTCACTTCTATCACCCATTGTATTCTATTGTAGTTATCAAGGTCCTTTGTACAATTAAATAAGGACATGATATTTCTTTTAATAAGTATTAAACAACACAAATACTGCTAGCTATTGCTTTGGCTTCACTAAAGTAAAAGTCCACTGTCGACTTTTAAAATAAAATTAGTGAATTCTAAATTGCCTTTTTAGGGTTTCGTAGATAATCAGCAAAAATGGCTCACAGCCATTATATTTAATTCCTATTTACCTACTAGGACTAAAGGGTTGTTTTTTTTTGTATTGTATGAACCGGTTAACGACTTTTATAAAGAAATATTTGAAAAATTTAATGGAGATTCCGATGGTTACAACAAAAGCTACCGTAATTCAAACTCAGCTTCCATTTCTGATAACATTTAATGTGGATTAAATCTACAGTCCAGATGGAAACAAACCAAGGAGACATTGGTTTGTATCCGTCTGGATTGTAGGTTTGACCGATCGTTTCGAACTATTACTAATGCTTTCATTGCTAGTTTAAAAAATATAATTATGAAAATAGCATTTAAATTAAAAATGTCTTTGAATAAGTTACACAAATTGAGTCTAACCCTAATTTAGGGTTAGACTCAATTTGTACTACTTCAAAAGTAAACAAATTATATGATTATGTTATGGGTGTTAGTCAACGGTACCGATACGTAGAAATACTTAAATAAATACCAGAATAAATTTAATAAACACCCAGACCCGAAAAATGCATCTAAATATTCATCACACAAATACCTAAATACCACAAATAAAATAAGAAAAGAAAATAAAATTTAACGTATGATTTATAAGAAACAAAAATACTATTTATTTGACTTTGTTCTTACAGCCATTAAAAAAATATGAAGAGATAAACCAACAAATGTTTCACCTGACCGTAAGTGATCTACGACACGTACAAGCAGCTGCAACATTAAAGGTCTTAAGGCTAAGTGGCCCAACTTTCAGGCATGAGTTAGCTGTTTTCTTGATGGTCCCCAAGTCGTAATCTATAATATAAAAATGAATCGCTAAATGTGTTGGTAATCGCATAACTGCGGAACTACTGGACTGATTTGGCTAATGATTTTTTTATTTTGTTAGTTATTATCAGGAGAAGGTTTTTAGAAAGAGAAAACCCGGGAAAATTTCAAGGAAAATGGGAAAATAATACTTTATTATTTTTCATACTGAACGGGTGGAACGAAGTTTGCCGTGACAAATAGTGTTCTATAAGATTAAGTGAACGAAGAGTTGCATGACCCAATTCATTCAATATATTATAGCAGATTTACGTATTCGGTTTAAAGAAGTTTAATTCTCAAAAAGAAAATACATTTGTTCACTTATTAAGGGTCCGTGTATGCTAAAATACGTCAGCAGTATAATGTTTTTTATCATACAAAGCAATCATGGATATTGGTAACAAAAATACCCAAGATTAACATGAATATGCTTTATAAGACTAGTGTTTCCAAAACACGATTCATTTCACTTTGCTCGATAGAAAAAAATCAAAAAGTTAACCCTTTCTTGAAAGCAAAACCCAACTGTCTACTTCAATTATGAAAATATCGACACCAGATTTAACATAAACATAGATAAGTACTATAATTAAAAGATAAGTGTTTCAATTTTTTTACTTTTTTTCAAATTACTTTTATAGTGTCAAAAATAGTAATTTGTCGCTTAAGACGTTTACTTTAGAGCGCAATATTTCATAGTAATCATGGAACGGGGGAGTGCGGTGATTGGCTCTTTTGGCTAAGTATGGGGCCTTAAGATTTTTTTAAATATATATATATATATATATATCTTATTCGATGTAATGGTGCCCATCGGTATTATATAAATGTAAGATAGTTGCGCATTATAATGTACTTAAGTAAATTTTTTTATTACATTATTATTGTAATTGTTTAATTTTATCTAGCAAGTACTGTTTTAGTTTTAGTTTAAAATAATTAATTGTTTCACTATTTTTATTGTATTTGGTAATTTGTTATATAACTGTATATACAACGTATTGAATTAATTTTCATGGTTTTAGTAATGATTATTAAATTAAATAATGTAAGGAAGCAATATAT
The DNA here is from genome assembly GCA_002245505.1 of Calephelis nemesis. NCBI lineage: Eukaryota > Metazoa > Arthropoda > Insecta > Lepidoptera > Riodinidae > Calephelis > Calephelis nemesis. The sequence continues at coordinate 45,248 of NJDD01005509.1, forward strand.
GAAAATAATTGGTAGCAATGCCGCAGAAAATTTTTAAAAACTCCAACCAAATTATACAAAATGTATAACATCACAACACTGATTACATAAGCGTAGTATAATTATTTTGCTTTGTATATACCTAACTAGCCGCTTCAGCGAACTTTTTATCGTTTGCCTTTTTACTGAGTTTGTATGTAAAATAAGTATTGTTTTTCCCATTACCCCGGTTTTTGTCTTTACAGGAACCTTCTCCTGACAATAACTTATACAACAAAGAAAGTTTTAGCAATATTGGTCCATCTATTAAGGCGTGATGCGATAACCGCGGATAACTAGGATTAATTTTTATATGTATTGCATTATTATTATTTTTATTTATCGCCTCTGTGGTCTAGTTTTCCAAGTGGTGAACTTGACTTCATGAGGTCCCAGGTTTGAATCCCGGGGTCGGGCAACAAAAAGAAAATTTGGTGTTTCCAATTTCCTAATTAAAAGAATGTTGCTCGGGATGAGATATGTGGATCACATTGTGGGACTTAGTGTCTTTGGCTAGTCGTGGGTGCCCTGGTTGTGCCTCTGCCCCTACCCCTTTGGGATATAGGCGTGAAGATACTTTTTTATTGCTCATTTTATTACTTTTATACATATTGATACAACTACTGTTCTTACATTTAATAATTAAAATCAATAACGTCGTTGACAATGTCACATGTTAGAAGTAAAACTAAAATGTTTTTAAAAAAAAAACAAAGCCTACATTTGTTATGTATATATGTTACCGGCCAAACCCGATTTTAAGATAAATTAATTTTGCGTAAGCCAAACTAGTCCATCCTAAGACCAAAAGAATAAATCAGTTTAGGTTAGGCCATACTAGTTCATCCTACTCGTAAAATAAGTATGCATTCACCTAGGATAAACTAGTTTGGCCGAGCCTTAAGCTTCGGTTAAATCTTTTAAATTTCAAGTTTTAGACTGCTTAACCGATTTCAATCAAATTTGCCCACCGTGCAGTTTGATCCAACTTAAAAGATAGAATAGACTAAACGAACGAAGCCATGGGTAACAGCTAGTATTATTAAACGCCTCACTGGTCGAGTGGCTAGCGTACATGCCATCGGGATCGATTCTTGGCTGCATTTCCTTTGATATATATTTAAGTATATCTATGTATTGGTATCGTTGACTAACACCCATAATACAAGCATATAATTTGCTTACTTTTGGGTTAGATTTGATTTGTTTTGCGTTCTGAGGTATTGTGGTTCTTATTATTACAGACTGCCTAATTTTTTTCATTCAAATCAAAGTTGAAGTTAAATTGCATTATTACTTTTTCATAATTTACAGCCGTATGTATATACACAAAATGAAAATATGCGAACTAACAAATTTGAAAAACTAAACCCCTTCCTGACTATCACACTAAACTGTTGCGTTGCCTCCTTTCATTATATTTTACAGAGAAATTAACCTGGAAAAAACACTGAAACTAATTACCAAATGTAAACTAAATTTTAAATGAAACGTCATTCTTCAAATATATGATATTAAAACTTCAACTGCATTGGAAGTAATTTCCATTATCTATAAAATATTTTTGCTTTATCTTTAGTTTAATCCCTAAACATTATATAATCTTGTTTGTGAGATAAAATAAATAAGTTTATTTCACGTTATCTATGTAAGAGTACCTTAATCTGTGTCACTGTGATACCTATTGCATAATGTTTTCTATAATCTATCGTTCATCATTGGTTGCTAATTTCTTAATGTTTATGTATACCAATGTTTGCAAACATTCAACAAGTACTTGTATAAATGTAGAGTATATATAGTGCAAACGGTCGGTTCTTGAAGAGTACGAGATTTTAGTAGTGACAATAGTGACGTTTTACAGTTTTGTCATCAAAAATGTATAGAAAAAGATTTTTTGCATCTTAAAACATAATAAATGTCAGAAAATAATTGAAATGTAGATAGAAAAATCTAATATTACACAGATATCGATTGCACTATTTATTAGAAAATTCTAACCGCATTACGTGTAGTGCTAATGAATGTTTTACCATAGATTATCAGATTATATTGTTATCTTTTGTATAGTAATGATATAATCGCTAGAACGGTTCACATTTCACCGATATTCACTCCACAAATCAAACACGTAGCCCTTATTGAACCTGTACCTTTTATACCACTGCAGTTTTGTGATTGCATATTGCAAGAACAATGCTCGATTGTCAGTTATGGAAGCGTAGCAACCATATGTACCTAGAACGGACCTATAACGTCACAGATAAAAGACAACCGAGAGTCTAACACTGCATCTCACGTTTTGTCGTAGTACGCGGAGAGGCTACCGGCTGGCGGCACGGCGGAGCGGCCCCAAGCGTCGCGACGGCCGGCGGACCGCGACTGGAGCCGTACAGCGTCGCTGCGCATTACAGCCTAAAGCTTGGAGCGAGCAGGACGAACATATCTATCCTCCCAACCACGATTCTAGCCCTTGAACCCTGTATCTTAATTCCGATTTACCTTGTTTGGACCTAGTCCCTTCTGTAGTCGCTAAAGGGTTTTTACCCTGCGTTTTCATCCCCATGGGCGAAGATTAAGAGAAGCAGACTCGCTGTTTCGAATCTGTGGCCTATTTTCATGTTACATGACTATTGAACGTGGCTTTGACTTTTTGTTTGACCGTGAACCAATTGAGTTTTGTTGCATGCATACCCGTAACATGGTACGGTGACATAGATCAGTGCCAACATAGCGTGACATTGCATAATTTAATTTTATTAAAATTTTTATTGTTACAAAACATTAAATATCTACATATTAATACGTGATGCCAAAACTTTGGATCCTTTTTTACGAAAATTGCGAGAACGGAGGAATATGAAATTTGGCACACTTGTAGTTTATGTGTAGGAGAAGTGCAGAATGCTAATATTTTTCAATAATAATAATTATAAAGTACATTAAATCAATAAATAAAACATTACCCACACTACCATGTATTTGATACACACAAAGAAATACATTGATGATAACGATAAAAGATAACAGATGGCGTAATAAAAAGTTTGAAAACAAAGTAATTGGTCTTAAAAAATTAAGATGACAAGATATTAAAATTTATGATAGTCGAATATCGACCAATGGGCGTTACAATATTTTTTTATGTTATATCCATTTTCATTAGACTGAAAGCAAAGGTTATGTATTTAAAGCGTAGGTTGATGTACAGGATCCGATATTACCTGTTTCTGATAACGAAATATTGTTAGATTAATCTCAACATTATGATGTTTCTAGACATGCTACATTTCAAAAAGAATGAATGTAAGAAGTCCTTGTCCCGAGCATTGTTTTCTTATTTATTAAATATTTGCGATATGGTTATCCAATTAAAGAACTTATCGCAAGAATTCTAAAAAGCATACTATAGCCGTAACATCATTATCTCTTTTTGTGTGGTCGGGTTTTATTTTAAATACTTGGCTGTAAAGAAATTAAGACTGCAAGGTACTTGATGAGCGACCATGACAAGAAAATATAAGTATTATGAAGTCACTGATCCGACACTTAGAAAACAATTTTACCACTGAAGAATAAAATTATATTATCTTCTTCTTTTTTTATAAATATGGCAGTCCATCGTTTTTCACGACTACTTTGCCAATGTCAAGTTATTTAATTAGTTATTCATTCTTATACAGTCATAATACATGTACAAAGTAATGTCAGGTCAGGGTCTTGAGTAAAGCGGTGGCTTCGTTACTCAAGCTAATCTAGTGAGATTTGACGGCATCGAGGAAATAAATGATATACTAATTTCTTCATGATTATTTCATTTGTGCACTTTCACTGAACAAAATTGATCTAATTAACACCTAAATTAACCAATTTCACTAAATATTATCACCAAATTAAATAATACCTAATGAAAAAATTTACGAACACCTTTATTCACGATGGCGCCAAAACTCCAATTATATTATATTTTATAAAGAATTTTATTTCAAGGAACAATAAACCATAGACAAATATACTAGATAGATAATATCCGAGGGTGGAGTCAAGGTTCTCCGAAACCGAGGCGGTATTGGTCCTAGCTCCTTCACATAGTAGACCATCTGCCATCAGGCAGCTCGTAAAAGGCGAGCATAGGCTTACCGTCACTAATACCGTAACATCTTACTAGGTGGTAGAGTTTTGCAGCAACTCACCCGGATTGGTACCACCCCCTTACCCTATTCATAGTCATGTAAATAGTTCATAGTCATGACGTGTTCCGGTTCGGAGGGTAAGGTAGCCGGTAAACTTACTTTTGCTCGAGGTCTAAGATCCCGGCCTCTGGTTGGCAACGCACCATTATCAGGCGGCGGGAATTTCTTACCATCAGGAAATCCGTCTGCTTGTTTGCCTTCCAATGTTAAAAAAAAAGTTATAGGTTAGAAGGAAACCGGACAAGTTGCTATACCTATCTCTATGCTCACCTTTTGTGCACTGCCAGACCTGGAGGCAAATGCTCTGTTCTTGTACCTCAGAGTACCTTGGTAAATCTTTGTGAATCTTGGTACTTACCTTGGTTACCTTAGTAAAACTGAAAAAAAATATATTTCTTCACGCCCATATCCCCGAAGAGGTAGGCAGAACCACAACCAGGGCACCCACGACTAGCCGGAGACACACACAAGTCCCACAATGTAATAGCTTGCAAGCCTATAGCCAACCGGGCACATTTTCAATCCCGAGCAACATTTTGTTTGGAAAACCACTTTTTTTTAGCCGACTCGGGATTCGAACCCGGGACCTCATGCAGTCAAGTCCAACACCTGAACCGCTAGACCACAGAGGTAAATCTAGATAATCATAAATGTTTTTTTCTATTATAAAATCGTGTAGACGTGTGCCCTTGAACCTTGAAGATGTTTTGCTACACTGCTACTAATAAAATGTACAAACTGAAAATGAGTGGCAAACTAAATAACATTTTTATTAGTCTTGGAAAACTGATAGACAAATTTCCCGACGGTGAAATAAACAAGTCGCCTATAGACACTAAAATATATTTCGTATATCTATACTTATAAAATAACATGTCCTGACTGACTGATTCATCATCGCCGAGCAAAAACTGTTAGAGTTATAGCCGTGAAATTTGGTGATTAGGTTCGTTTTATTGAGATTACATCCACTATGGACGGAATTTCGAAAACTCGGCCCATAAAGGGTTGAAATACGGGTTGAAAGTTTGTATGGAAGACCGTCATTTTTTAAGTTAGAAACATGCAACTTTAGTTTTGGACTTCTTATTAAATGTTTATAGTACATTCATATTTAAGCGTTTCTGGACATTCTGCCCCTAAGGGGGTGAAGTAGGGGTTGAAAGTTTGTAAGAAAGTTCTTATTAATGGACTATTGATTTTAATAAATAAGGATTTAAAAACAGGAATAATTTATTTATATGGTTAAGTTAACATATTAACTGCCACGCGAGCAAAGCCGCGGGTAAACAAACAGTAGTAAACAGCTAGTACTATCTAGTATATAAAATTCTCGTGTCACGGTGTGCGTTATTGAACTCCTCCGAAACGGCTTGACCGATTCACAAGAAATTTTGTAAGCACATAACATCTATTTTTCATACCCCTTGATAAGGGTAACTCACCCCAATTTGTTTTTATTAAAATGACATTAAAAATATAGCAGAACGACGACTGCCAGGTCAGCTAGTTATAACTAAAAATATAACGACAAACAAGTACCTACCATCATTCGCTACGTAACCGTGTATTCAATAATACAGCTTAATGTGAGTTAACAAACTATATTGTATGTTCCTCAAGACGAATCTTCTCTTAAACAATCTGTTGCCTTAAGCTATGAACAAACAAAGAACGCCTTAAGACACTACGTTACCAGTCTCCTTGAGTCGGGATATAGTTATTTGCAATTACCTGCATTCATTTTGATTCCTTCTTACTTTGGAGTTTTTATGGCATGGAAGAATTACATGGATTTTCTTCTGGTAAAATCATGTACGTCGCTTAAAGAGAAAAACCGAGGGGTTGCACTCCGGGAGTGCCGGCAGAAGTGAAAACTTGAATACTTACGCCATGCAATTTTGATATTTTGGAATGGTTAGGGAATAATTTTGCATGAGTTGCTTTAAATTCAGTATGAAAGTACTATCATTTATGTGGTAGAATACAATATTCATTTATTGCGCTATCCTATACAAACATGACAACACGAACATTCGAGCAAGTGCCCTGCGCCGTCTTATTCGCGTAAGCGCCCTGCGCCGTCTTACGAATTTTTGTCTTACGAATCAGATAATGTCCTGACGCGAGTTTAGATTTTTTACCCATTCCTATAAAAGTGTGCAACGCCGCTAAAAAAGTTTTCACTTCAAAAACTGTAAATGGAAGATCACATTCTTTATCATTCTAAGTCTTCTGTGTTAGGTAAAAGTATGTTTCCAAACGGGACCACGTTAATGTCTTGCGCTGAATTTAGGTAGCAGTATTCAATGCGGTGCCAATACAGGTCAGTCATCACCTCCACATCCTATCCTATTAATATTATAAATGCGAAAGTTTGTATGTATGAATGTATGGATGTTTGTTACTCTTTCACGCAAAAACTACAAAGCCGATTACGATGAAATTTGGTATGTAGGTAGCTGAAGACCCAGAATAACATATAGGCTACTTTTTATCTCGGAGTTCCCGCGGGATTGGGACGCAGCTAGTCGGTCATAATGTTAATAAAAAACATACCGACGCTCGCCTCTTAGTAGCCTAACGGCTTTCTTAATATCCAAGATTGCACTGCGCAGCCTATCTAACCGAAATTGAAGCAGATGTGTCGCTAAAAATCTGCCAGATCATTGTAGATTCAGAACTATACATTTTTTATGATATTGGAAGGCAAACAAGCAGGCGGGTTTCTTGATGGTAAGATATTCACGCCGCCTAGAGACACCAAAGGTGGAAATGGTGCATTGCCAACCATAGGCCGGGATGTTAGGCCTCAAGCAAAAGTAAGTTTACCGGCTACCTTACCCTCCGAACCCGAACACGTCCAGCGAGCGCTGACATTATGACGGCAGGAATAGGTAAGGCGGTTTTGCTCCGAGACTTTACCACCTAGTAAGATGTCACGGTGTTAGTGACTCGCCTTTTACGAGCTGCGTAGCAGGAAGGTCTACTTTGCAAAGAAGCCCGGACCAACACGGGTAGATGCGTCACAAGCACCCTTTATATGGTAAATGTGAAATGAAATATTGTAAGTGACATATCTGTTTGAATGATTTTTTTCTTCAAGTAAGCAAGCTTGTTACACGCTTCTTCGTTAAACGAACGTAACCCTAAAGTAAGCACATGATATTCTTTTAACATGTCAAACTAAATTACAAATGAAACTAAATAAATGTTATACCACATTTATTGATTGTAATTCTGCTATTCACAAACTAAACTTTTTTAGATGCATGCTATCTTTTTCAAATGAAACAAAAACAAAAGAGATGGAACGTTTTAGACTTGTCAAATTAGTCCGAACATGTCACATTGAGATGTTTTTAATCAACGTTTTCTGAGTGATAGATTAAACGTCTGTAGAAATTACGTCTACGGTCTAATTTGACAGCACTAAAAGTGTTTTGTCACTTTCTGTTACTTTCGTTAAAAGAAGACAGCGATAACTTAAAATTAGTTTAGTGAGTGCGCAATAAAAAATACCACCATTAGCAAATATTTATTTTGAGGTAAATACTTTTCACTTACGTACGTACGTACTTAGTACGGGAAATTGCGTAGCGTCTTTTCGTCCGAAATACCTCAGTGTCTCAAGACAAAAGCCTTTAACCAGTGTGTGTTACCAGTGATGACCTACGGCACCGAGACGTG
>NJDD01005511.1:0-16619 GCA_002245505.1 Calephelis nemesis
TAAATGACCTTTCATTGTATTTGTTTCTCAATAAACGACCTTACAACATAAATTGCGTTTTATATTGTAGCTATATAATATACAGTAATTTAGTCTGACATACACAAATACCAGTTTGATCAAGGGTGAATCCATCATCAGCGCTGAGATTACATAAAATACTTATTTTTAATTGTTCTAATCCTAAATTATATTATTGTAGTTAATTATCATAATATTCGTTGAAAAAGTATGAAATACCTTTAACATTAATCACTAGCTGCGCCTGTGACTTCTCTCGCGCAGTTTATTTAGAATTCCTCTAAAATAAATGTAGCCTAAGTTACTCCTTATTATATGAGCTAGATGCCAGGAAAAAAGTAAAAGTCCCGTCAACTTTGGGCCAGAGGTTTCAGAGATTAGACGTAACAAACAAACAGACAGACCGACAGACAGACAAAATACATACTAAAAATGCTATTTTAACCATGTGTACCGGATATATATTCACTTATATTATGCATGTGGTGATAAGCGATTGTTTAAACATTGCAGACATTACAATCAAATTTTTTCGTACAGATTACTGAGGAATAGTATTTTTAACATCTGACTGAAAAATATGTGTTATAAAAAGTTTGGCGTCTCTTTATGTAGTTAATATAATTAAATCGCATGTGTGGTCTAGCGGTTCAGTCTAGCCCATATGGTCAGGCAACAAAAAATGTGGTATTTCCAACTTTACAATTACAAAAAAATGTTTTTCGGGATTGGATATGTGCCTGGGTGGTGACAGGCTTGCTATATTACCATTGTGGGACCCATTGTCTTCAGTGGGTGCCCTGGTTGTGGCTCTGCCTTCCTCTTGGTATATGGACGTGAAGATACTAATACTACCCTCTCAAGCGCCCACCACCGTTCTACGGTGGATTTTTTTACCCCCGTTAAGCGCCCACCACCGTTACATGGTGATCACGCAGGTTGTTCCAAAAAATATTAAAATGAAGCCTGTGAACAATGTTTGTCCCTTTCCAATTTATAAAATATTGTAGCTAATGAAACAAACAACAGATCTATGTTACACAAATGTATATATTAGACGTATGTTTATTCAAAAAGTCGAGTACTCTTTGAAGTGAGTGATGTCATATTGGTCTAGGCAGTTAGTTCACTTTGAGGCGTGATTTTATGGTGTTGTGGTTTAGCTATTGCAAGAAGACACTTTTTGGTAAGTAGCTAATGTTATTCTTAATAAATAGTAAGATAATTTTCATTATAAGTTTGCTACACAGAACTCGTTACCAGTATTTAGATTACTATGTATGCCTACACGAACAAAACCGTTACAATACCATTCATTTTTTTTCTTAAATAAGCCATATTTTCTACTTAAACTTGTGTTTAATTGGTAGAGAATTTCATTAACTATAATGTGTGATAAATAGAGGAATTGTTAGTATTTAATTAAATCGGAAAAATAAATAATAATAACGATGTGTAACCATCAACCGCTGTATGGTGGCGGGACGCCCCTAATTTATACCAATGAACACAGAAGTCGTGGAGACGCCTAAAATATTTAAATCTTTTATCGAATCGATATTCCCACGAAAATGTTGGATCGAATACCATCTACGCTCAAGGTGTCAAATACTACTACACTTTTTAATTTTTTGTTTTCTTTGATTGATTTCTTTTTGTTTATTTTATTAATATTTTCTATAAGTATACACAAAAATGTTTTTGAAAGAAAAAAAATGTTATTATTAAATGTAAGTAAAACTTAAAAATTAAAATTAAAATAAATTTTTCAGTGAATTTGGTATAATATGCACATTAATTAAAAGTAAAAAAAGACGACTCCATGTATTGTTTGTTCCTATTTCTCAATGCGGCTCGAAATTTCATCAATATTTCCGATTGATTTTAATAACTCTAGCAAAACAGTAAAAATAATAGTTTCGCTTTAATGGTTCCATATTTATTGTAAATTTTGAAAAGTTGATCCACTTGTGGAAGTAAAGAATGGTTTATTTTTTAGAGCCTCATCTTCGGTACTGGTATTTTTGTCTGTTTTTTCTCCTTACCCTAAGATTTTTAAATATCAGATTACTTTTATTACACGTTTTGTTTTAAAAAAAACACTTATTATTATTTTTGACATCAAATAAACCAAAAAAAAAAGAGAATAAGTGGATAATTATCGCCAAAAAAGGATTTGAAAATAAATGGCTTTCAAAGATATTTTCGCTTTTAGGACTTACTTTTCAAATCGATTTCCTGTGACAAATTGAACGAAAATATGATTTAATACCTATTTATATTGATAAAATGACTAAATAGTAATATTAACACACCTTTTATTGTGCCCGTAAGGCCTCATATTAGTGATTATATGCATTTTTCTACAATGACATGCGTAAATTTACACAATTCTGTAATTAGACCTTTTGAATTACCTTTATTTATATACAAACTTTGGTTATTTCATATACTAAATAAATTCAATTTTATATAGATTCTGAATACATACAAATTGGCTAGTACTTTCATACATATTTACTTCTAAATAGGCATTTAAACGCTGACCACCAACTTACGTCCATACGTTAAATTTACTTCGGGCGCTTAACGGTATTTTGACATTTTGACGTCTGGGCGCTCGAGAGGCTACAGAAAACAATCAGTTTTGGGTTTATAATGACTTAAGGACGTAAAAACCGTTTGAAACAAATAACTGTCAATTAACAAAAAAAATATTATTTAACAACATTCAATATTAAGTATCTTAAACATTAGAAAAATTATCACGACATTTAACTTTAAAGTTTAATTAAATTTTGTTGGACAAACAATTTTATCTTCGTTTTTAAATTATGTAATTAATACATTAATGTAATTATTTTTTTTATTAAATTCTACTTTTCGATGTTTGAAATCACGAATGGCGGTATGGAAGTTTTAGTAAGTGATTGGCCTAAATTTTAGACCACTCTGAGATTTTTGGTGAACTTAAAAATATCATTCAACATAACTATTTCAAGAATGGCTAATTTGGATTTTTTTTAATTACACATTATCGAATAGGGAAGTACCTACACTAAAAAAATTCAAATTTTAATCCCCAAAACAAAAAAAAAAATAACTTTTATTGCGTGAACTTATTTTGTATCTATCTGTATCCATACTTATTTGTAATACATCTGTAGAAGACTTACGACCACACTCAAAGACGTCATTTAATATTTAATCTATCATTAGCAAAAACCTGTACAGAAAATTTGGACATAATTAAAACATAATTGACGTCTCTGAGTACGGCAGTTAGAGCATTAGTAAATACTCTAAGGTTAAAGGAGCTGTTATTCGGTACATTGAATCATTTAATACTTATTTAAAAAAATAGGCTCAAGCGACTAAAAATGGGTAGAGTTTTAGAATATTTGTCTGTCTTTCTTTCCGTCTGGGTGAATCCAGACCGCCATTCACGCCCTATCTACTGAACAAATCCTAATGAAATTTTGCAGGCAGGTACTTTATGTTTCGAGGAATTGGCTATTTTTTATCCCGCTTATTAGTGAAGTTCCCGTAGGAATGAGGTAAAAGTCAAAATACAATTTGGCAATAATTCGTTAATGAATTATCATAAATGAATTCTTGCCAAATAATATGATAATTCACAAATTATTTCGTATTTTTCTATGTCACGAGTTTCGTAGTTTAAAATTTTTTTAATAGCTAACTCTAATAACAACCAACACAACTAAAAACTAATCAGCAACATTCGTTCATTCGTTTAGGTGTAATGCCATGACCACGCGGAATGGGGATAGGGATGGGGATGGATGGTAAATAAGAGACTAAAAATGGACAGCAGAACGCATTTCTAGCATTCAAAGAAATTTTGATAGTCTGTCTGTCTCTCGACCGCGAATCATGGCGAATTTACTGAATTCGAGTCTTAAGATGGTTTACCACAATGTTGTACCAATGCCATTGGTTGCTTTCACTTAGGGGGTGTATGCAACCTTTCCTTGGGGTTGAAAAATTAAGTTCGGCAAATTTGAAGAAACTTGTTAGGTATATAAAGTTTTTCTGCAAGTCAATTCTTTTCCACTTATCTGTTAGTGAAAGTTATGAATTAACTAAGCACTTTAAAGTAACCAAAAAAATGTACCTTCCTGTTTAGTTATGTGCCTGTGTCTATAAATTTGTATTGACTATTTTCTCTCGCGGTGGTAATAAAAGGATTGTTTTCTCATCTATTGAAGTCGAATAAAAAGAGGGACCGTCACCGAGGCCGGATTTAAACTCAATGCCGCTCCTGGGCACCGGAAAAAAGTCCGGCCTATTACTGGAATTTTATTTGTGGGGGAAATACGAGTAAAAAGACGTTTTCATGCTGAATTTTTATTATTTTTTTAAGGTATGAATGTTATATATTGAAATGTTATATATTGAAACTATAATGGTATTTCATATATATATTCATATTTTTCCATATTTTACGACAATAGGTATAACTTGAAAAGTAGCGGATATTTCAGCTGATACACATCGTAGGTTGTCTTCCGACTTAACAGTTGGTGTGCACTATACTTTACACAATTACTCTGAATATAGACCTCCATCATAAGCGACATTTTTATTTAAAAAATTTTCTGTGCTATTGATAAGTTATAATGTTGTTTAATATTAATAAATACTCATAAATATATGTGTGAAATAACCCGATATTTCCAATCAATAATATAATATATTTATTGAAATTTTTAACACTATTCTTAATTTAAATTTATTAAAAAATTATTTTAATTTTTTGGTTTGATTTTCTATAAAAAGCGAGTTTTGAGTTTTCTTTAACTATTATTTATTTTTTACTTTTTAGTTTGGTTTATTTATAAAAGCGTGTTTTTTCAGTTTTTTAAACTGTTATTTGTTTTGTAGAATTAAAATTCTCCTTAGTATTCGAAAAATAAAATTTTCAAAAAATCGTTTTTTTGGAATAACTTCTAAATGGCTGCCAGAATAAATCCAAAAACTAATCAGCTCTAGAATTTAAATAACCACGTCGATTGCCGCTAATTCGGTCAAAATCGGTTAATACGTTCGAAAGTTATCGAAAACGAAAAATTTCGAAAAAATTGTTTTTGACAGAATAAAATAATTATTAGAGTGTAAAAAAATCACACCGTGTCTAGTGTTCTGTGTGATATTATTAGACACTTTATTTCATTCAGCGCTTGATCTGCAGGATTAAATCATAGTAATGTACAGTGTAAACTGTTTCTTGCTTTGAATGCTTTGCAGTTTGTGGTAGATAAAATAGATATTAGATTTTGATTTGTTTGCGACTTCTAGGTGCATATTATAGTTTCTCAGTTAAAGAAATTACAGTACAACATTGTGAAGAAGTTTAGCTGTTTTCGAAAAAGTTGTAAGTTTAACAAAGGAAATAATAATAGATGGAAAATCGATATACAAATTTATATTATATTGAATTGAATTATGTATAAGTGTGATTAAATATTTCATCATATTTTATCTCATGTGTAATATATTACTATTTTAACTGCGAATGAATTATGAAGTGGCCGTACTAGTAGGTAGCGTACTGAAGTTTCATGGTTTAGCATAGAGTACTAATAGATAGGTACTAATAGTATTAATAAGGTGTACTAGTACATTTTACGGGTTGTACGATTACAGTGCGAACACAAAAATGTCCGATTAAGCACAAGACTATTGTATTTTACCACATAAATGACAGTAGGTACTTTCATACTGATGACTAAAGCAATTCGAGCAAAATTATTTCTTGACCATTCCAAAATATAAAAAATGCACATCCTTAATTGACCGCCTCGTTGGTCGAGTGGCTAGCGTACACGCCTAACAACAGCGAGGCTCGGGTTCGATTGCCGAGGGGGGCAGGCATTTGTGTGATGAACATTTAGATGTCTGCATTTCCGGGTCTGGGTGTTTATTGAATTTATTCTTGTATCTATTTAAGTATTTATATAGAATCGTTGACTAACACCCATAACACAAGCATATAATTTGCTTTCTTTGGGGTTAGATTCAAAAATGTGTGATTTGTCCAGGGATATTTATTATTATTATTATTATTATTTAAGTTTTCACTTCTGCCGGCACTCCTGGAGTGCAACCAGTTTTTTTTTCCAAGTAGACTTCATTGAATCTTCTAATTACCTAGATTATCCTATATATTTATATTCCTATACACATGAAAAATAAAAAAAATGAAAAATATCTTTAGTTGTAGTATGACATTGTTACAAGAAAGAACACCATTTTTGAGGCATCCTTTTAAGTATAATGATAGGTACCTGTGACTCATAGATTGCATATATGTAAAAAGTTGTTAAATAGAAATTTCAACTAAAATTTGTTTTGTTTTCATTGCTCATTCTTAACTTTTGGCCAACAAGACAGAGCTTCTTCAAGACATAATAATAAGAAATAAATATGGGATGGGATGGGCCCTCCGGACGTTATTTGCACAACTACGATATGATTCACTCATTGTTATAAGGAGGGATGAAATTTGCCCGAAGAGATAGTTTAAAGAATCTGTTTGATACGAGTACTTACATTTATTTTGTGACAAAGAAATATAGTATTCCCCTCTTGGGCCATATCAATTTGGAAAAAATAATAAATGTTAAAATAATTTATTCAAAACAAAATTTTAATTAAAAGTGTTATAAGTGTAGATCACATGACATAATCATGTACTTAGTACCTACATTTTCGGTTGTCCAAATTTGTTTTAAAATTTTATGCATTTGCAAAATGCCTAAATAATGGTCGGTAGAAAGTTGATGTGTTTCATGTGTGCCAATGTTATTAGTGAAACATGCACATGTTTTTAAATTAATTAAAAATGTTGTCAATTGATTTTAATCAATTTTGGCAACAAATTAAACTAAATCCTCTAAAATGATAAGTATTATTATTTATTTTTACATCTCAACGGGTTTCCACGGAAATGCTCAACATGCCATACATGTTGGCAACACCGTGGGCAATTGCTTATCTAGCAGTTAAATATATTATATGTGACAACCTTGAGATTTTTAATAGAGGCAATGTTGGTTGGGTTGAACATCGTCATATACCTATTTTGAATTTAAAAGGCTAAAATAATAAATTCTGTGACACACACACCTAAGTAAATTTACCTGTACCTTTAATATGTTCAATAGTAATCCATGAGTAATTTGCAACAGAAATTGTCCCTCAGTAACAAGCCACTGCCCACTAATTCGACAAGTGCTGACGAGGATTAATGTAACAAATGCAATGTCTTCTATTTTTATATTTTTCAAAATGTAACAAGTATTGCCATAAAACCAAGTTTGAATATACTTACGACTCTTAATAATTATTTTAGGGCAAAGATTAGTCTTAGTTAGTTTAGTTTATTTAGACCACTACCAAAGACAGTTATGAGCTATGTAAGTTTGTATGAGTTCGATGGTTCTATTTAAAGCTGACGATGCTAATTGCGACTGAAAAAGCTAGCGATTTATATTAATTCAAAATTCAACATTTGCATTAAGTATAACATTTATTTATTGTTCGTTGTTTGCATTTTAAAATACTCAGATGAGGTAAGGTCCAGCCCCCCAGCCACAGCCGCAAGCGCAGCTGCCGGCGATGTTGACGGCGCCGGCGGCGGGGACGATACCGCCGAACTCTACCGCGCCGAGGATCGGCACTTGACCGGCGACAAGAGTAGCACCAGCGACGCCCAATTCACCAGCCACTGCTACTTCACCGATACCGGCGCCTCCGTACGCGGGGCCGACGGCGATGGGAGCGGCGAGACCGAGACCGAGAGGACCGGCAAGAGCCGGGCCGGCCAGACCACAGGGGGCGCCGATACCGATGGGACCAGCTAGCCCAAGAGGAGCGAGACCAGCCGCACCGAGGCATTGGCTGTACACATTCTGAAAAAAATATATCAAAACAAGTTATTATTAAGTGTCTGTACAAGTGTAACTCAGTAGCGACTAGTTCACTTAGGTCTTATTAAAAGAGATCACCTAACACATAAGCAAAAAAAAAACAAGACCCGGTTGCTCAAGTTATGTCTTGAAATTAATAAGAAATACACACATTATAGTGTTCCGTAGCCGAGTGGTGTAAATGTCCGAAAAAAAAATGTAGTCATTAGTTTTTGTAACATATTTTCGAAAGTGCATATTTAATTTACTTAAAATATAATCTTTTACAAATCAAAGTACGTTGGTGAAAAAAGTGGTATGTTGTGACATCGAATCAAATATTAGTTACTGCCATCAATATAATGTTATATATCTGTCCATAATCCAATGTTACTACTATGGAAACCCTTTCAAAAGCGAGTCCGCTTTATTATACTTAAACCACAATATGTACTTACTCAAACACAATTCATGAAAACAATATGTGTTACACTCAAGCCGGCCGGTTGCCCTTTACATATAAATATTTTAATGTTGTCATAACATAGTAAGGCCATTTTATAAATAAAGACACGTATATATTTCTCATATGAACTTGTTTGGTTTTTACCTGTAGCAAGCAAGCTTGCAGGCAGACGAGAGCGAAGGTGAAGGCAGACATGTTTGTATGTAACTTGAAGGTACAGTGGCTACAGAAGGAAACCGTGCTGTATTTATACTGAGGTGTTTGTTTTTGAATACGAGTACATCGTATCACGCAAACGTGCCTAAACCAATATTAAGAAATATGTTTATGTTAGAAGCAGAAGAATTGCACATGGGGCGAAGACGTCGGCCATAATAATATCTAAGTACTGCTAATATTTATGGTGTCCATAGACGACATTAGTCCCTCACCATTTAACATAGTAAAACGTAAACCATTCCCAAGAGATTTCCTTTTGAAGTGTTGTAGGCACTTCGTAATTAGTTGCATAACTTATAAGGTTTTAAAATTTCCCGTGTTGATCCGGGGTCCTTTGCAGAATAGACCATCAGCCTTCCTGCCAGGCAGCTCGGAAAAGGCGAGCATGTGCTTATCGACACTAACGATGTGGCATCTGACTAGTTGGTAGAGTTTTTCTGAGACAAGCTCGGATTGGTACCGCCTTACCTATTCCTGGCGCCATAGCTTCAGTGCTTGTCTTTGACGTATTTCAGTTCGGAGGGTAAGGTAGCCCGTAAATTTACTTTTGCGACGTACATATAGAGCCAGCATAGGAATAAATTGTAATTAGTATCTTTGCAATTAAATCTATACATAAATACAAATGAACAGAAATTGAGTGTCTGATTGTAAAATTAAAATTTTCCCTTTTTACTACTTGCATGATGACTGTATGACGATTGCTCAAGTTTCAACTAAAGGTGGTGTCAAGAATATTCTGACGTGTGAGATTTTAACTTGCGTGTTGATGCTACAAGGACCGTGACATTTGGCAGTCTCTGCCCATCTCGGGGACTTGGCGTGAAGATAGTAAGTATGTAAGTGCGAGATAGCTGTCAGAACGGCAATTTCTGCTGCTGCAAAAATGCTCACAGGTGACGTGTGTTTGTTATTAATAAATCATTTAACTTCATACCGTATGTACCTATAAAGACAGGTGGTATTATTATCTTCGTTGCTTCAATGGGTTCAATATTATGACGTATTGAATAATTGGCATCGAACAACATTAAACACTCAAGAAATTGGAGAGGAAGGTAAAAAAAACAAATAGAGTAAAATAAAAGGTGTTGCAAACTGTTTACTACTTCGTCACGTATACAATGTACACCGCTAGACAACGATGTCCAACAAACAACAGTATATAAACTGTGGAGTGAAGGTCTGAGGACATTGTCGAGTTTGTCTCCAACAGCCAACATGGTCGCCAAAGCCGTTCTTCTCGTCTGCGCTCAAGCGCTCTTCATCCAGGTGATTCACTTATTTATTCTTTATTGTACAATAATTTTACATTATAATAAAAAAAATTACTAATGGCGTTCTAATCGCTTTAAACAATCTATGTCAGATGACCAGGAAAGACAGGCAACTGAAGATTTACGAAATAATATTTAAGTACACAATAACTTTATACGAAACAAACCTAAGAAAAAGGTATACATAATCACTACATTGTTTGAGATGAAGTCGCTTTCCATTGTTTGTATGAATTAATGTAGATATGCTTAGATCTTCAAAAGTAGACAACGGATTTTGATCAGTGTGACTCAAGAGAATACCATATACGTACACACCCGTGTACTGCCACCGGTTGTCCGTGGTACGTACGCAACGAGGACCTACACCGCGACCTAGAATTGCCTACAATAGCGCAGCATTTCAAAGAAGTGTCGGAACGCTACTTTGAAATAACGGCTGCCCACCCCAACCCGGTATTAGCACCCGCGTGTGACTATACACCGGTCGCGAACGCGCCCGCCAAACTTAGGAGACCCCGTCACGTGTTATCGGATCCACCGGATCCAATAACCGTGGCAAACGCGAACCTCCCTCCCAATTCCAACCGGAACACAAATTCACAAGACACAACACTACACCGTCGCCGCCGGTCTAGGCGACGAAGACCTCTCATGCGCCCGGCGCCTAACGCCGAGCGACGAGCCGCCACTATTCCTCCACCTAGTCCACCCAGTAACCAGAACGCAGCACCAAGTCGAGGTACGGTCTCCCGGGAGACAACCCTTGTTGCTGGCGTTGTAGGGAACAGTCCAATCCATCTAAATATTGAGCTGAGCACTCTGCTCGGCCCACAAAGCCCGGTGAAGTTGTAACCGCGAGGTTGACAACATAGTAGTCATTCAAAAAAAAATAAAAAAATAAAAGCGAAGCTAGGACGGGCTGCCAGTTTGAGTATGAATAAAATAATACATTTTACTAATAAATAGGTACACTGATACAGGTGATTATTATATATTTCATGATTCATACATACACCCATATTTGGTATGCGTTAAGTATTTGTTAAATATTTACTTATAGGTGTGTCCAGTGTTTTAAAATGGAATTTCAGAAATACCGTTTATTTTGTAGACCATCGCCGCTCAATGTCTTGGTTGGGCTCCTCTCGCCGCAGCACCTTGTGCTGCTGGTTGGGGGATTGCCGATGTCGGATGTGGAGGTCTGGGACTTGCTGCTCCAGCCGCCCGCGGCTTGGCTGCGTCCAACGGAGCCGGCCTCGCCATCGCCAGCGCCTCCCCCATCCCTCCCGTCGGTGTGTCCGTGGCTTCTGAGAACGCCATTGAAGGAGCCCTCGCCGTAGCCGGTGCTCTGCCGTTCTTGGGAACCGTCGGCCTCGAAGGTGTGTTACCTACCGCTGGTGCTGGCGCTGTCTCTTACAACTGCGGCAGTGGTATTGTCGGTATCACCGCTGAAGATTTGGCCGCTGGTCCTCTGGGTCTCGCTGGTCCCCTTGGTCTGGGTATCGCCGGGCCACTAGGCGCCGCCGGTCCGCTTGGTCTCGGCATTGGTCCCCTTGGCCTCGCCGGTCCCCTCGGCTGCGGATGTGGAATTTTGTAAATGGTCTTTCATTGTATTTGAAGAACCTAAATAAACAATCTTATAACAAAAATTGCGTTTCATATACTACAATAATTTAGCCTGGCAGACAAAAGCGAGCATCCGTTACACCCTCCCCCCTCCCCCTTTATGCTACTTATCGGGGATTAGTCAAAGTGGGCTCCGAATCTGATATGATATTTTATGATTATTATTGAATATCGAAAACGGTGGGTTGTATGGTATGTGGCATGAAACGTTTGCTGATGACGTCATCAGTGCTGAGATGACCTAAAATACTTTCTTTTAATTGTTCTAATCATAATTCATATCATTGTTGTCAATTATCATAATGTGCGATTAAACAATATGAAGTATCATAAACATTAATCACTAGCCGCCCCCGTGACTTTCTTCGCACAGTTTATTTAGAATTCCTCTAAAATAAAAGTATTATTGTTAATAGATTCTATTAATTATATAACTTTATGGACTTTGCATTGTGGGGCTTAATGTCTTCGGCTAGTCGTGGTTGCCCTGGTTTTTCTGCACGTACGTGCTACCTTCGAAAAGAGAATCCTCAGAATCTATATTTATAAGTATTATCGAAGTAGTAGGTACAATAACCAAAAAATATACAAAAACTAGCTGCGCCCCGCGGTTTCACCCGCGTAAGTCCCAATCCCGCGGGAACTCCGGGATAAAAAGTAGCCTATATGTTATTCTGGGTCTTCAGCTACCTACATACCAAATTTCATCGTAATCAGCTTTGTAGTTTTTGCGTGAAAGAGTAACAAACATCCATACATCTATACATACAAACTTTCGCATTTATAATATTAATAGGGTTTATCTTTAAATCTAGCTAAAACAGATTATGATTTTTTTAATTATAAAAAAGAACGCAATATACTAAATTTAATAGGTAACAACGTCAAAAATAGAAGAAACAATGTTTCTATAGGTTTCAAGGCAGCATCGGTATGTGGTAGCCATCCTAAGGTACGGACTTGTTTTATGGGGCAATTCGACGAGGGCGGAGAATAATCTTATTGCTCAAAAGAATGTATTAGAGCGCTATGTAACATATCTCGTCTTGAATCATCCACGCCTAAATTTAGATCAATGAAATGATTAACTATCACTGTACATCTTGGAAGCGGGTTAATTTGTGAAAAATAATATAAATTTATTTAAAAAAAACAATGTGAACAAACACTATACATCTAATGATCCCAATAAACTGGAAGTACCTTCAAGTAGGACAGCGTTTAATAAGAAATACTGTCCTGCTGTTTTGATAAAAATCTATAATTAATTTCCACAAAATGTCAGGGAACTGCCTCTAAATTGTTTCAAATGAGTAATAACTAGGTGCCTTAAAGAAAAACCATACTACAACATAGATGAATAGTTAGCAGACTAACACTTTATAGCAGTAAAATCTAAGTAAAGTCATGTACTTATATTATATTATGTGGGTTTTTTTAAAACATTTTATTGAATTTTATTTAAAATAATACGAATTGACGTGAATATTATTAATCACTATTTTGACATTATGTGTCTAATATTAATTCTTTGACATTGATCGATAGCATGTAATTATTTGTTGCTAATATTGTTATTTAATCTTATTTAAATGTAATAGTTTGTCGGATAATTTAACGTCTTTTAAAATAGTAATAATTATATTTGCATGCCAAAAATAGGTATAGTAGTAAGCACTATGTATAAAATGTAAGACCTATGATGTACACTACTAAAGGCAAATAAATAAATAAACATAAACATAGCCTTAGTTACTCCTTATTACATTAGATAGATGCCAGTAAAAGACTAAAAGTCCCGTCAAATTAGGCCCAGCCGTTTTAGAGATTAGCCGGAACAAACAGACAAACAGAATACATTCTAAAAATGTTATTTTACCCATGTGTTCAAAAGTCAAGAATGTGGAGACTTCCATTAAATTAGATAAAAACTTAAACTATATAGACTCTACAACATTTTTAGGAATTCGCGTAAATAATAAATTACAATGGTGGCCGAATATTCAAAGTTCGGGAAAGAAACTTGGCTCTGCTGCATACGCGGCTAAATAAAACGTAAAATTACTGACATAGAAACTGTTTGTTTAGTCTATTTCAGTTAATTTCATAATGTCATGTCTTATGGAATCTTATTATTTTTACTTTTTATATATTTATTTTGATTGATTAATTGTCAAATTGTTATATAATTTTATTTGTTTTTTTTAACATGATGTATCTTATACTACATTTCTATACATTTTTGAGTTGTTTTATTATTTTGACATTTTTGGCATTCATGTCACAATAATTATGACTTTATTTTAATGAATTGCAATTGTATTTACATTGACCATTTTGTATTGTATGTAGTTACAATTATTTGTTAAATATTTAGTGGAATCATCATTTCGCGAATTCAAGTAAACCTTTCAGTAAGCCTTTGGAACTCGCTCCCAGTAGAAGTCAGGAAAGACCCTAATATCAATACGTTTAAAAAATATATAGTTAAACGTCACTTTCTACGTTCGATATGACTCGGTTAAAGTTAATTTGTTTATTCTTTTTTTTCCTTTATTTAAAAACAATTCTATTCCAATTGATATTGCATGTGTTATATTTTTTTTTGTATTAAGAGAACCATCGTACAAAATTTATTTTATTATATCTCCATAATATAGGTTGCCTGGAAGAGATCGCTGTTTTATGTATTTTGGTGCACAATAAAGAGTTATTGAAGTGAAACTTCTTTAGAATTGTTGTGATTTCAAAACGGGTGCAACGGAAAAACGACAGTTAAGAGACACAACTATATATACATCTTATTCTCTTGCAGGTAAGAGACACAAATATATATTCATCTCATTCTTTTGTCGATTTACTGAAGTTTCACTTCTATCGTCTGTGAATCGCACATACACCTTTTTTTTCTATTCTATTCTATTGTTGATAGTTATTTGTTAACAACGGGTTTGACGTGCATATGTCATTACAAACCTGGTAGTAGTATCTTCCTGGAGAGGCAGGCAGAGGCGCAACCACAACGCAGCGAGTTACTATTTCAGAACTCTATTATTTCAGAATGCTAGAAAGTTTGGGATTGGGAGAAAAAGAAGTAATAGAACTCAAAAAAGAAACGAAGTTATTAGTGTGGTTTTATGGGGGCTTGGGTTAGGGCATGTTACTCCATGAGTAACAAACAAGCTGGACATCGGTGTAATTCGATATTAAGACTTCTATTATTACCCTTGATCTTAAGTTTATTCGCTTTATTATTTCAGACCCACGAATAGCCGAAGACACTAAGTCCCACAATGTGCTAGGTGGCAACTCTATCTAGCCAACTAGGCACCGAGCAATATTTTTTTTTATTAGAAAGTTGAAAAAAATCACATTTTCCTTTTGTTGCCCGACCAGGGAATCGAACCCAAGACTTCTAGAAGTCGAGTCCAATACCTGGACGGCTAGACCACATAGGTGATTAAATTATATTTTCTGTAATCCACGACAGTATATATAGGTGCGTATGTAATGTAGCAGTCCATCCGATTCATAAGTTATGTTGCCACAGACATACACACATACAGACACGCCAAACTTATAACACGTCTTTATCCGTCACATGTTATTTTTTTTGTTATGATATTGGAAGGCAAACAAGCAAACGGATTTCCTGATGTTAAGAAATTCACGCCGCCTAGACACCTAAGGTGGTAATGGTGCGTTGCCAACCTGAGGCCGGGATGTTAGGCCTCGAGCAAAAGTAAGTTTACCGGCTACCTTACCCTTCAAACCGTAACACATCATGAAGTTAGGGCGGCAGAAATAGGTAAGGCGGTGGTACCAATCCGGGCGAGTCGCTGCTAAACTCTACCTAGTCAGATGTCACGGTGTTAATGACGGTGAGCCTATGCTCGCCTTTTACGAGCTGCCTGGCAAGGAAGGCAGATGGTCTATTCTACAAAGAAACCCGGACCAACACGGGGGAAAAATACTATTCCTCAGTAATCTGTACAAATAAATGAAATTGGAACGTCTGTACTATTTAAACAATTGCTTTTATCACCACATGCATATAGGTGAATGTATAACCGATACACATGGGTAAAATAACATTTTTAGTATCTATTTTGTCTGTCTGTTTGTTCCGGCTAATCTCTGAAACGGCTGGGCTGAAGTTGACGGGACTTTTACTCTTTCACTGGCATCTATCTAATGACATAAGGAGTAACTAAGGCTATGTTTATGATTATGTTTATTTATTTATTTGCCTTTAGTAGGGTACATCTTAAGTCTTATATTTTATACATAGTGCTTACTACTATACCTATTATTGGCATGCAAATATAATATTACTATTTTAAAACACGTTAAATTATCCCACAAACTATTATATTTAAATAAGATTAAATAACAGATCGATCAATTTCAAAGAAATAATATTAGGCACATAATGTCAAAATATTTTTTTATAATATTCACGTAAATTCGTATAATTTTGAGTAAAATTCAATAAATTCAAAAAATCACATATGTAGTGTACTTATATATATATATAAGTATATAAGTACATGACTTTAACTGGATTTCACTGCTAGAAAGTGTTTGTCTGCTAAATATTCATTACTTCATCTGTATGAGACTTCTAATTGAGATATTTATCCAGAATAACACCTAAAAACTTTGTTTCTTCTAATTTCTCAATTTTGTCGTTGTTACCTAATAAATTTAGTTTATCGCATTGTTTTTTGTAATAAAAAAAAAATTGTTTTAGCTAGATTTAGAGACAAAGTATTTGAATTAGTCCATAAAGTTATAAAATTAATAGAATCGATTAACAACACTAGATAGGTACTTTTTTTTGAGGAATTCTAAATATACTGCGCGAAAGAACTCACGGAGGCAGCTAGTAGGTAATTAATGTTTATGATACTTCATATTGTTTAATCGTATATTATGATAATTGACAGCAATGATATGAATTAAGATTAGAACAATTAAAAGAAAGTATTTTAGGTCATCTCAGCACTGATGACGTCATTAGCAAACGTTTCATGCCACATACCATACAACCCACCGTTTTCGATATTCAATAAT
>NJDD01005512.1:0-15544 GCA_002245505.1 Calephelis nemesis
TGGGCGGCGTGTGCCAAACGACAAACATAGCCGTGCCCAGTAGCTCTGCATGAAAGTAAAGGACAAAGGCGTTGTTGCGCGATACCTAGTCCATGACGCAGCATACAAAATCACTACTTTCTTTGCAAAAAAAAATTGTTATTTTAATACATAAATCTTTTTTTTAATAAACAGCCATTGATGGCAGGCTAGATTTTTTTAAAATATTAAAAAATAAGTTACGGGATTCGAACCTGTGCCTGTTTTAACTCAGGCGACTGCTATAACCGTTACACCACGCGGAGATTAAAGACTGGGTTAAAAATAACAATTAAAGCCAACTAACCGCAAGGCTCAGGTTCGATTCTTAATGGTTGCAAACATTTATGTGATAAACGTAAAGGTCTGTATTTTTGGTATCTGGGTGTTTATTACACTTATATTGGTATCTATATAATATTTCTTTGTATTTAGCAAAAACCAAGGAAATATTATTAATTGGCTCTGGTATTAGTATCGATGTCTAACACCCAGAAAGTATAGAATTTGCTTATTTTGGAGTTAGCTCAATTTATGTACTTAATTTGTTCAAGGATATTAATTTATTTATTGTTAAAACTTAATATGTTGGCAAAATTCTGACCCAAATTAAGCAATAACCTAGGTAAGCATACATAATAATTATTCTTGTGTTGTGTTAGAGATAAGCAAATATATAATACATAGAAATAGTTAAGTACCTACCTAAATGTTAGAATAAATTATTTAATGAACACCCAGACCCAGAAATTACTTAAGTATGTAGGTATTTATTAAACAAAATTAAACAGGTCAATGAAACAAATTAAATCTGGGTCTCTCAACCTGTGTTTTTAATTTAATTTGTTATTAGGCAACACATTTATCCAATAAACCATACTGACGTTAAATTAGAATACGAAAATATCTTAATAAAATATCATACTTACAAGAGCTAATTTGTAATAAATGAAAAATATGAATCCTGCAACCATAATAGTTATGCGTCATCTAGCTAATTAATGTGTTATTTCTTCAACTCTCCTACATCATATTCACCTGTCATATATATATGAATAATCTAGATGGCGATGTTTACTACTAGTTTCTGACTATCGCGCAACGCCATCTAGATTTGGTCAGAATTTCGGGGAACGATTTTAATGTATGACATTGTCAATCTATTATATTTACTAATCTCTGTTTGTACTAAAAAGCATTAATTCAAAGTTTCATGCAAAAATGTGCAATAAAAATATTTTTCTCATACAAATTTTGCCACTTTACCCCTTTTAACCCTTTTAGGGGTTGAATATCCAAAAAGTAATATACCTATGTCCTTCTCATGAATGCAAACTATCTACATACCAAATTTCAGCAAAATCGGTTGGGTGGTTTAGGCGTGAAAAGGTAACAGACAGACAGACAGACAGAGTTACTTTCGCATTTATAATATTAGTATGGATATAAATAAATAAATAATAAACAAATACTTGTGTGACAAGTTGAATGTCGCACAAGTTGAATCTAACCCAAAAGTAAGCAAGTTATTTGCTTGTGTTATGGGTGTTAGTCAACGATACTAAAACATAGAAATGCTTAAATAGATAGGTACCAGAATAAATTTAATAAACACACAGACCTGGAAATTCAGACATTTAAATGTTCATCATACAAATATGCCTGCCCCCGTCGGAAATCGAACGAGAGCCTCGCGGTTAGTCGATGTAGTTAGGCGAGCATGCTAACCACTCGACCAACGAGGCGGTATAGATTTATTATTTTTATTTATATTACTTTATAACATGTCATTCTTATGAGTTTTTTTTAATATTATGTTTAGGATATTTATTTATTGTGCATGATGCCTTCCACTGTTTCATCACAGATTCTATTTGTAGGGTTGGCTGGAAGAAATCTGTAGACCTAGAGATAAGCCCACCTTCTGTGCATTTCCGTTTATCGCTGTTCATTTTTTGTAATGATATTGGAAGGCAAAGAAGCAGACGGATTTCCTGATAGTAAGAAATTCACGACGCCTAGAGACACCAAAGGTGGTAATGGTGCGTTGCCAACCTGAGGCGGGGATGTTAGGCCTTGAGCAAAAGTAAGTTTTCCGGTTATCATACTCTCCGTTATGGCGGCAGGAATAGGTAAGGCGGTGGTACCAATCCGGGTGAGTCGCTGCGAAACTCTACCACCTAGTCAGATGTCACGGTGCTAGTGACGGTAAGCCTATGCTCGCCTTTTATGAGCTGCCTAGCTGGAAGGAAGATGGTCTAATCTGAGATTTCTGAGATCGAGATTTACTCATCAACGTTGGGACTCAAAGAGACTTATAAAAAGACATAACCTACTTTTATTTTAATATGTACTAGCTGCTACCCGCGGCTTCGCCCGCGTTTTTGCAGGAACCCGTTGTGTGATCGGGATTAAAAGTAGCCTATATGTTAAAATAGGTCACAATCTATCTGTATTGTGTGAAAGAGTAACAAACATTCACACATCCTTACAAAAATTTGTAGGATGTTTATGGTTTCCTTGAGAGTGTTAATTTTAAAACGTAAGTGAGGCCGCGGCACAATCTAGTTATATTAACACTTTGTTTTTATTCATGAATTTCGTTGAACCAATTCAAATAGTGTTCTCAGAAATTGTAATATAAACATTAGGACAAAGGTTCTTTTATAATAATGTGATTGACATAAATGTTTCTTTACATTCCGGATCTTAAGTTACTTGGTCACATTGTACGAAGTGTTGTTATGAGTGTAATTCCTAAACTACAAAACTTATGATTTGGAAAAAATGTGGGCCTTTTTTTGTTTTATAGTATATATGTAGCTTTGTAAATTGTTTTTTTATATATTTTTGAATACGTTCCGACAGCTTGTTACGGTCTCCCGGGAAACATCCCTTGTTGCTGGCGTTAAATCCATTTAAATAATAATGTCTCGTGCTGAGCACTCTGCTCGGCCCACAAATCCCGGTGAAGTTGTAAAAACCGCGAAGCTAGCAACAAATTAGTCATTAAAAAAACCAACAGCCTACTACTAGTATCATACCGTTATACTAGGTGGAAGTACCTCCTTCCCTATTCCTGTCACTATAGCAATAATACTCGTCACTGTCGATTCCAGTGCTGGAGGATAGGGTAGCCGATGATTTAGGATCCCGGCTATAAGTAACTATACACCAGTAACATCTATGAGGGTAATCTCGTACCATCGGCAAAGCCACCTACTTGTTCGCTATCTTTACTACAAATTAAAAAAAGTAGTATCTTCATGCCTATATCGAAGAGGTAGGCAGAGGAACAACCAGAGCACCCACGACTAGCCGAAGATACTAAGTCCCACAATGTGATAGGTGGCAAGCCTATCGCCAACCGGCGATATCTTACAGTCGAGGCGAGGTGGAGGGCCACCGAAACCCAAACATTTGACGCCCTGTGCCAAAGCGATTCTGTCTTGTTGCAATGATAAGAAAATTGACGAATATTGTTCCGAGTCTTTTAATTGTGGAGCTTATTTCTTCGATGATAACCCTTGTGAAGAAAAGTTTATCCTAGATGCCTTGGAAGCGGCAAAAGTGTATTATGAACAACTGAGTAATAAAGCGTGAAATTTATTGTCAAAACTCTAACATCAGTTTGCCGTATTCCGCTCGAATAAAGTTTACCTTTTTGAAGTGAAATTTCTTTATCGACTTGTGAGAGAAGTTTGCCATCACATTTGTTACGTTTTTAATTGAGCGTAACCACTGTATGTTATTGTTGAATTTCATACGGCGTTCTCCTTGATTGTCTGTTTAGCCGGCCTGTATATCATCTTGTAAAATAGCTTGCAGATATTTTAAACGTAGGATTTATATGTATACAGCGTTTTTGAAGTAAAACTACTTTCCTGATACGAAAAATAATGTCATAAAGATTTCATAAACTTTTTACACGTGTACATTAATACATAAGCATATTCTTTTAATCAAGGAAACTCACAGATTAAATATAGTCTAGAAATTCATGATAAAAACCAAAGCAAACTTAGCATTTGCAATCTGTTAGTCTCTCGATAAATATATTTACCAAATACTCTAATTTCTAAACTAGAACAATTTCATGGTGGGTACTGTCGTTACATTGACAGGAATTCATCTCTACTTTTACACGTGTCGATTGACTGCACCATATCCTTTCCCGAGCAACATCTCTTTTTAATAGAAAATCGGAAAAACCCAATTTTCTTTCTGTTGCCCGACCCGGGATTCGAACCCGGGACCTCACGCATTCAAGTCCAACAACTGAACCGCTAGACCACAGAGGCGATTACTACTACAAATTATTAAAGTCTAAACTGGATATCGGATCACTTATTGCAACAGTGATCGAATATCCTGTGTTCGCGGGACTTAAAACACAATTTAAAAAACCGAGTCCAAAGTTCTCAATTCGAATGTATGTTTTTTTTAATTTTTTGTATTTTTGTTACGCGATTACTCGGCCAATAATAAACTGATTTTGTTCACTCTTTTTCAACCGACGAAAAAAGTAGGAAGTTCTCAATTTGACCCGTGTGTTGTTTTTTTTGTATGCTTCGCGATTATTCCGGTGTTTGTGGACGGATTTCAAAATTGTTTTTTTAATTGAAAGCCTATACTCCTGCGGTGGCCCCATTATAATTTGGTCCAGGTCTACATTAGCATTCATGATAAACCACATATTGAACCAAATTTGAACTCGGTTTTTTGCAGTTTTACTGCGTTTAAATTATTACAAAAATAACTTATGATTCCGAGGTCGGTGCATATTCATTTTATCGTGATCCGATATCATTGATGAAGTCGTCAACATAAACAAAAAATATGCGTTATCCTACTTCCTACTTAATATTATAAACGCGAAAGTTTGTATGTTTGTTACTTCTTCACGCAAAAACTGCTCAACCGATTTTCATGAAATTTGGCACACACGTAGAGGGTAACTTGGATTAACACATAAAATAGTTTTTATCCAAAAAAAGTGTTCATGTCGACCATAACAGCACAAAAGCATCAGCTAGTTAAATATAACTCAAAACTATTATCTGTCTGAAAACAATAGCGGATAGACCCAATTCTAAATTTGTTATGCATTTTATGAGTATGGTAGTATAAATCAAGGTGTTTTTCCCATAAATTGATTGTCTTGGTTGAAATAAATATAAAGCTCTTATTAAGACAGTAATGTGTAGTTTAAAATATATAATATAATGCAATTTAATTTATATAAATCTTAAGAAATGAAATTTAATTTAAGTTCGGTTTAATTTTGAAATGGATTGTTGATTTTAATTTAATTTTAATTTTAATGTGTAATTTAATTTTTAATTTTATTTATTTTTCATTAATTTTGAATTGTGATTTTGATTGTAACTTTTAATTTTGATTTTTATTTGATTCTAATTTTAATTAATTATAATGATTTTAATATGTAATTGATTATTTTAAATGTATGAATTGTAGTGCTTAACAAGTATGGATCTTTGTTGTTCGAAATAAAGAATTTATTATTATTATTATTAGTCGGACCATCTCTTAATTATTTGATATCTTTCAAAAAAAATATCAAATCGAGAAGTGATACCTAATGGTAGCTGGAGTTGAATTTGCATTTTTAGTACACTTAATAATTTTTTTTTTGATAGAAGGTAAACAAATAGACGGATTTGCTGATGGTAAGAAATTCACGGCGCCTAGAGACACCAAAGGTGGTAATGGTGCGTTGGCAACCTGATGCCAAGATGTTAGCCCTCCAGCAAAAGTAGATAAGTTTACAGGCTACCTTACCCTCTGAACCGGAACACGTCAACAGCAAGCGCTGACGTTATGGTGGCAGGAATATTCCTATTCCTATTCCGAGCATTCCATGATCCATCCCGTCCACAGTACAACGATGCACCTGTGACATCTGACTACGGTTGCCTCTTACCAAGGACACCAGCGTGCTAGTTGGCTGACCTTTAACAAAAAAAGTCAATGTTCATAACATGTAAAAGTAAAAGTTGTGGTTTTTACAAGACTCGACAAACATTAAAGTTATTTTCCACTAGCTTCCGCCCGCGACTCCGTCCGCGCTGTTGTCGGTCTTCGCGTGATAAAACTGAAAAATTAAGATTATTTTTTTCTACGTATTTTTTCAGGATAAAAAGTACCTATCCCATTTTATGCCCAGGATAATAAGGTAAGTACCAAGTTTCATCGAAATCGAACCGTTAGTTTTCACGTGATGCCTGAACATATAGACAGACAAACAAAAAAATTTTTAATCACATATTTGGGTTTGGTATCGATCCAGTAACACAGGGGGTGTTATTTATTTTTCAATATTTTCATTGTACAAAATTGACCCTTCTACAGATTTATTATATGTATAGATATTGTTGAAACTGTTTTTACTCTACAAATGTGCAATAGTGTTTTTGTCAGAATTCGACAAATGATTTGCTGCTATTTTCCATTTTTTTTCAAATTTATTTATCAACTTTTTTAAAACAAAATTGCACTTCAAAAACAATGAAACAGACTGAAAACTTTTTAGATTGTTAAATTTTAATTTTATTTACTAGACAAACTTATTATACTTACCCAGTTTTTTTTCCATTTTGTCTGACAAATTATTCGTACCCCCACATACATTTGGAATTCGTAACCTATCGAGCTTTTACATACTTTCAGTACGGAATGTGTGTGGAATTGTATATGGCCGCCATTTTGTTTCGAAAATTCGAAATGGGATTCCGTAAATTCCAAGTGTATGTAGCGGCCCTAAATTGTAACTAAAATATCGGTTCCTAATTGAATTGTTGTGTTGATTCTCTCATGGGATTTCTATGATGTCTTAGTGTAGTCACAGTTATCAGAAACAGTGTAAGAAATTGAAACATTGCAGGAAACCTAGCGATTATGAGTCCCACGGTCGAATATCCGGTTCTAAAAAGTGGAGGACACAGCGTGGCGAGGACGGTTCTAAGGCGAAGAGCTATACCTTCGAACTGATGAAAGCCGGCACCCATCACATCAGCTACCACACCAACACCGACAAGTACTGCGTCAGCTGTGATGGGGTCGAACAAGAAACATTGAAGGCTTGGGAATCTGGTGTATATGCTTGTGAAAATATCTTTAGAAAAGTCGAAAAAGATTGGAAACAGGCGTATTTGGCGAGAGAGGGTTTGTTATTTATTTATTTAATATTATTTATGACTCTTATAAAATAGTACCACCACCAAATAGGATATTATCCAAAGTTCGCGTTGAGGGTAACCGAAACCGGCGTGATAGTATGAAAAGAGTAATTAATGTAGAGGAAGATAAGTAGATCAGCAAGAATCCCTAGTTAAGCACTCGATACTATCTACCTACTATGTAAGGGACTTGGCGTGAAAATACTTCTGTATGCCAAAGTTTCTTAAAATTAGTTAATATATGAATTTAAATTTGAATACTTTATTTTCATAAAAAAATTGACCCCTACCACAACTAGCGGCACAGGAGGATGGCGATGGCGTTTATCGAAAATGAAATTAATATCCTTAATAATGATTGAACACTTTATTTTAAAAATTTATAATGAAAATTTATTATAGTCGAATTTCGACCAATAGGCGACCATCACTACATAGTATAAAACATGGTCGCATCCTCTGTCCATATGTTCCTTTGTATGCTTAAATCTTTAAAACTACTAAACGGATTCTGATGCGGTTTTTTTAATAGATAAAGTGATTGAAGAGGAAGGTTTATATGTATATTTTAACCCGTGCGCAGCCGGGGCGGGCCGCTAGTTAGTAATAATAATTGGTCTTGGGACCAATAGAACCATAGGAATAACGCACACGCTTAACGCCGTCGAGATTCATACGGCCCAAGTTAGTCCCCGATAGGGACAACTGTTTGTTTCCCCATGTTTGTCTACGGCTGCTGTATAGAATACACCGTCTGCTTTCCCGTCAGGCAGCTCGGGGCGACAAAGGGTCGTTGTTACCAACAAAACCACTAGTGGTTTAGATCCGTACTGCAACTCGTCCGGGGAGGCATCCACCGCCTTACCTGTTCCAGCCGCAATAATGACAGTGTCTTATTCCGGTCTGGAGGGTAGGGTAGCCGCACGGTGGGCTTAACACCTGGGCCACAAGTGCTGCAGAGGAGTCCAAGTGTTGTAGAGACAACATTTGCCACGGATGCATCTCCAACATATGTATACAAATAGGCCAAGGTTATCTCTAACGAGCAGGAGAGCTGTGTGTCTGTTCACTATTTTATAACTTAAAAAAAATTACATTTATGCCCAAATTAACAATGATGTGTAAATTTTTATGGGACAAGTAGTGTCCCTTCAGACACATCTACTCAACGGAAACTATTTCTACAGTCGTTTTGGGTAACTTTGAATCACTGTGTAACTTTGAACAAAATTAAAAAAAAGATTCATGAAATTTTTTCTGGAATGTTTTAGTTCTTTCAATATCGTTGTTGTTTAAAACGGAACGCCAAAGTTATAAGTAGAAATCATAAAAGAAAAAAGTAAACTATAAATGACAAAATTTGTAAAATTGCGCCTTTTTCCCTAGTGAAGCGAGCAAGTGTTTGTTGCTGCGATTAAGAATTGCAATTAAACTTATTGTTAAACTTATTATTAAGAGGTATGTTTTGATGTTTATATGTAACATGTAGCCTAACTTTTTTTTTTTTCAAATTGGTCATCTGTATTTAATGGTAAAAATTCTGTAAAATTGATAAAGTTTCGAAGATGATTAAAATCGAAGTAGTTTGGGTAACTTTGAATGGTTCAGAGTTACCTGGGTCATAAAAAATATTATATACCTAATATTGGGAACATTGAATATGATCATAGTGTAGCTCAGTTCTGCTAAAAAATCGGGCTATTTTCAGGCTTAAAAACTGCCTGAATGAATATATAGACCACCCGTCTTGCCCTTCCAAAAATGTAGGTAATATGTCGAATTGATGAGTCTAACATAATTAGTATCCTAAACAAACAACAAATATCAAGGAAAGGCGGCCATATTTATATTGACGACGACATTTTGTTTACAGAATGGGGTGAATGACTTTTTCAAAAGGAAAAATTGCTTAGAGATTTTTTATTAAAATTTAAGATATTGATCTCATTCGATAGCCTAATAAATGTACAATTTATTGTGTTAAACTCTACTTTCCTAGTTTATTGTGGTTTAATAAATAAATATAAAAAAATACTTATTTTTTTTCCATCAAATTGGCTACATCGATTCAAATGGCAATACTGAGCTATCTATTAAGAAAATGTATGTCAAATAAATGCCATTTTACTCTTTAGAGTTTTTATATTTAAACAAACGTCATACAATGTTACCAATACTGAAAATATTTGAATGATTAAGGTTTTTATATCCAGGCAAAATTCATATTCAAAATTACCCAAAACGCGTGATAACTTTAAATATGAGTTTAGGGGGAAATTAAAGGCAGTTTGGTTGTTTTTTCTTTAAATTTGTTAAGTTTGCCAAATAAACCAACTCAAAAGATCACTATTCAGTCAACAAAATATACTTGTAATTAATAACATATTAGATTGTAACATCAAAACATTGCCAAAATGTTCAAAGTTACCCAAATCGAGGTTACTCGTTAATCACAATTTATACAGGGCTTTCTCAAATTAGTTAACGATATTTTAACCACGGGTTCGGAATGCGTGTCTGGAAACATAAAAAATAATAAAACAAATCTAAAACGAAAAATAAATAAAATATTACAAAAATTAATTCTCGCAATAACGCATGGGGGTCAACGAACTCTCGTTCGCAGCTCACAGCTGATTGTCTCACCGCTCATGGCTGCCGCGTGACCTAGTAGGTACCTAGCTACTTAATGTTTATTTGTACCTACAGGCTACTAGGTATTATGTAACACTATTATCTGTTAAATTGCTAAAAGCCCTTAATGTTTTTGTTTACGTACCTAACGTAAGCCTGATTCTTATCTCTACCACACGCCTACATTCACTAGTTTTTTATGATCAATCAGTTCAAAGCCTATCATTGGGATAGGACACGCAATAAATGTAACACACGCGCCATACCTAGTATCTAGGTGTCACGTGTCGTCGGCCGTCGCGCGCGGGTGACGGGTCATTGAACTTGAGCAACTGAATATGAGTTATTAAAAATGTTGTAATTAATTTATTTTAAGTCCGATATTTTTTTTAATATTTTTTACTGATTTATTTATATATTCAGAATGTCCAGGTAAAATATCGTGCACTAATTTGAAAAGACCTTATCGTCATTTTGATAGATCAGTGTGCGAGATGGTGGTTTCCTCGTGTTGGTCCGGGCTCCTTTGCAGAGTAGACCATCTGCATTCTTGTGCCCGGCAGCTCCTAAAAGGCGAGTATAGGCTTACCGTCACTAACACCGTGACATCCACCGCCTTACCTATTCCTGCCGCCATAACGTCATAACGTGTTTCGGTTCGGAAGTTAAGGTAGCCGGTAAACTTACTTTTCGAGGCCTAACATCCCAACCTCAGGTTTGCAACGCACCATTACCACCTGTGTTGTCTCTGGGCGGCGAAAATTACTTACCATCAGGAAAGCCGTCTGCCTGTTGGCCTTCAAATATCATAAAAAAAATGAATTCTAAACAAGAAATACATACATTCCAAATTCAGCAAATTCAACTATGGTTAGCAACGCAGCATTAACGTCTGTAATGGAGACGGCCTCGGTTTCAATTCATGTCATATTCAAATACAAATACATTTCAGAGGGAGAAGAAA
Source organism: Calephelis nemesis (assembly GCA_002245505.1). NCBI lineage: Eukaryota > Metazoa > Arthropoda > Insecta > Lepidoptera > Riodinidae > Calephelis > Calephelis nemesis. Next base: position 10,816 of record NJDD01005512.1, read on the forward strand.
AAGGATCGGTGTCTTGGAAGTTGTGTACTAAGGGGGAGTTCACGTTTGACCTGCTGACCGTCAGAGTGGTCACCGCCATTTTCGAGACAGGAGTTGTCGACTGGAAAATACAATTCAATGATGAGCAACCCACCCCATTAAAGTTAAATGGTATGTTACACACTATACTCCTGTGTGATGTGACAAACTCAATATAAGGAATATGAACGGTGTGGTACTAGGGATGCAACATCATTCATAGATATTGTAATATCGATATTTTTTAAAATTAAACATCGATATCGAAAATACGATTTTTACAAAGTATTAGCAGGTTTGACGTACTGCTATGATATAGTGAGAAAAAGCGATTTCCTATAAATATTGAATTAGATTCGTTTTAATAATCAAGATATCGGACATATACTTATGCTTTAAATAAAAGAGATATATTGTACCAGCATATAAATTGTGGAAGAATAACAAATTCTGGAATTTAAAAAAGAAAATAAAAATTAAAAAAGAAGTAAAACAAAAAATAATCTTACCAACTTAAGAAGTAAAGAAAAAAACTACATTGTGTTGATAACCGATTCATTAAAGACAACACGACTCTTAAGCATGTTCTTTGAAACATTTAACTTATCAAAAAAAATGTTAGAAAAATATTTAGTCCTAACTACTGTCCATACTAGACAATGGTGGTAATTTTGTTGCGCACTCTCTAAACTAATTTTAAGTTATCGCTATCTTCTTTCAACGAAAGTTATAGAAAGAGACAAAACACTTTTAGTGCTGTCAGATTAGTCTGTATGCGACCTTTCTACAAAAGTTCTCAACCCTTAAATCTAACGTGAGATTTGTCAAAATTTTAATAACTACTAACACTTAATTCGATTCTGTCGGACACTTAAGTTGCATATCGATACAATACGCAAACGAGCTATCTCAACTTGAGCGAAATGTTGAGAAGACCCTAAAATAATATACTGTTCTTAATTCCTAAAAAATATTAGTGAAAAAATATTCACGCCCGTATCCCCTACGAGGTAGGCAGAGGTACAACCAGGGCACCCAATACTAGCCGAAGATACTAAATCCCACAATGGGATAGGTGGAAATCTCCATCCGGGTAAATCACTCGTACGCCGTACGGATATAGTCGATTTGCGAATAAGTAAGGTATCGATTTACATTTTAAATGTTACCCGCGTATTAAAGTTTCCCGCAGAGACTACCTGTAGAGCTTTTGCGTTAAAACCACATTTGTTTTTTTCAAGTTAGTTCAAATTAGAGGCATACTATTATATATCCCCGGCATACTGTGATATATCCCCCATGTTGGTCCGGGTCCGCTAAGCTCTTATCCTGATCCTCTCTGCCAGACAGCTCGTAAGAGGCGAGCACAGGTTGAAATATAGGTCATTACTAACAAGACCAGTGGTGGTAGCATGCTGTGCAGCAACTTTTCCGGGTAGGGTCCAACGCCTAACCTATTCCTGCCTATTGGAGGGTACTGTAGCCGGTAGACTTGCATAATAAAGCATGCACAATACAACCGCGACTGATAAATGTGCACATATCGTCCGCGGACGTTTACGTTTACATAAACATCTACCGCACTAGATATCTTTCGGACGTCCGCTACCTCAAGGTCACGTCCGCGACTTACGTCCAATAGTTTGCACGGCTCCAGTGTACTTTCATTATCTAGATACCCTGTAAGTCGCCGCTGTCAGCTGCGTCCGATAGTATGTTTTCAGCTTATGCCTTCCATCCCGGCCCTTTGAACAGAGACACACCTGTAACATCTATGGTGTTTATCTAGTTAATATCTCAACTGACCAACCGCGAGGCTTGGGTTCGATTCCCTACGGGCAGACATTTTTGTGATGAACATTTATTTTGATATCTGTTTAAGTACCTATTTATATGTATTATTATCGTTGACTGACATCCGTAACAAAAGCATATAATTTGCTTACTTTGGGGTTAGATTTAATTTGTGGAACTTTTCTAGGGATATTCATTTACTGTTTTGTTTAATTTTTTCTACCAGACACAACCGCTGTGTACTCACGGCAGTTTGCTTCAGCGACGATCGCCGCGGAACTGAGCGGAGGGAGCGGCGCGGTGGGATGGCAACACGCGCAGCTGTTTCGACAAACACTTGATTCCAAAGCGTGCACTTTCGAAATACAGGCCCGTGTTGTTTATAAATAATTCAAACTACTTTTGAACCGCACCCAAAATGCTACTTAAGGCTAAGAGCTCACGGAGCGGTTTTACGAGCGCCGCGGTCGTGGATTGCGGTTTTATTTCAAAACTCACGAGACCGAGAAATTGTGCGGTCATAAAGCCGTTGCGGTTAGAATCATTGACTGCAAACTTGTGTGATTCTACGGCCGGGCGGCCGCTGCTGCGGGAACCGCAAACAACCGCGGGGGCTGCGGGTGTAAAACGCGGCGTGAAATGTGATCTAACTTTTTGCATATAAATGTACATTCTACAGAAGCAGCCCGCGAACGCAGCGGTGGCGAGTGAAAAACGCGTCGTGAATTCTTTTCCTAAATCAGGTTGTATTTTAAGGCTGTATTTTCACATTCTCTCATACTGGCATTATTTAATATTCAAATTCAAGGACCTATACCTTATTTGATTTATCTTTTCATTTATTTGTATTTACTGAAATCGGTTAATATAAAATTTTAACAATTTTAGAACCTTCAACCTAATTTTTACTTCTGATCCAACCAGATTAACGGTTAAAAATATTTACAAATCATGTCATTTTTTATTTTTTTAGATTAAACTGCAAGCTGCAGAGGCTATGACCTATTTTATATTAATTATTCCCCTCTTTGTGGCATAACTATTATTTCAATAAGTTTTTTCAATAATAAGTCAAAACTTTTAACTTTGTGTAAAAGTTAAAACAACAATAGGAGGTGTATCCCTGCCTACCACGTGTCTCGCCTAATGATTGAGAAAGACCTGTAGAAAAGACGTATTCCGAAAGCAAAAAAGCAACTCTCGAGTAAATTGTTTCTCGGCAAGCATGTACACAAGACTAGAATAAATATAAAAAAAAACAGTTCAGTATTTTTTAAATAGGTACACGCTAAACAGATGCATCAAATCGAAAAACATATAATTGTTTTTGCTTACCGTAAACGTCAGCTGAATGTATGAGATTGACGTGCGCCTTAGAAATTACGCCCGTGTGTTTTTCGAAGTACTTGTTTTTTTAATTACCTATATGTTTTTAATAAAGAAATGTTACATTTGAATGTTTTATTTCATGTCAAAATCCCGATCCCGTAGGAAACTTAAAAATTAAGCACAGTTAAGTGGCGTCGGGTGAGGGCGAGGTGCACCACTTCTTTGATTTTCATACAAAATGTATAGAAGAGGTGAGGCGCGAGACATACTGAGACGATGCGGCGGGGCCCCACCTTTTCCATACATTTTGTATGAAAATCAAAGAAGTGTCGCACCTCGCCCGCGCCTCGCCTTCGCCCGACGCCTCTTGTATTTGTCCGCCGCCTAAATCGCTTGCATACATTTTGTATGGAGCAACGGCCACTGTGCCGGGTCGCATTAACGCGGATATCCGGTCGGCACCAAAGATCACGATATTATTGTGAATAGAGCACTAATGAAATTTTAACGCTAAAGTTTCGTATGATAACTAACTAGAGGCGCAACTATCCGTACTTGACGATTTTAACGTCGAGTTGCCTCTTCTTTTTTGCTCTACTCTAACGAAAATCCGCCGATGCGATGCGGCCCGGCCTGCCTCAGTGTGCTTTGGATTGCAATGCGGACCGAACCGAAACGCTCCGCCCTTCTTCAACTTCAAAAAACGTCTCTAACTGTCTAACTGTTCTAAATAATTCTTTTTTCGAAAGATAACAAATAGTCTCACATACATTTTATTAGCATCCTACTAGTGTTTTTAGAGTTGTACTTAATAATGCATAAATTTTGTGAGAATATACATAAATTAAAAACAACTTGCCGGATCATGACGAAATAAATATGAGACCATCTGAAATCTAGACCTATTTTACTAAAAAAGAACTATCAAAGGCGGTTGCTATTAGCCGAGTAATCGATGTGCGTCTGGATCGAGGGTCCATTTTTTTAATTTTTGAAAATTGGAATAAAACTCGTAGGGGAATTAGTAAAAAATAGTAAAAGTTTAAATCAAAGGGCCATGAATTTCTTAAACTTGATTTAAATCATATCTACCCTACAAATTTTTTCCTTACAAAAAGTTTAAAATCAATTTAGTCTTAAAGTATAACATTTAGAAAAACAGACGATATGTAAAATTTTAATTAAAAAATAGTAACATAAATAATTCTAATTTGCTTTAATCTATGAGGTTAAGCCTAGTCAATAAAGCTGAAAATATTGGGCCCTAAGTTCAGACGTTTTAGTTTTAAGTCGACTTTTATTTATTTTTTAATAATTAGCATTTATGTGATTATTTCTTTTTAACTAATTCACTTATGTATGTATCTTAGTAAAATATATTAAAGTCGCATTAATTTATTTCTTTAGATTAATTAATGTTTTGCAGATTCCTCAGTCAAGACATCAATGAATTAAGGGACCTGCATAATACCGTCATAAATCTGTAACGACAAATTCTAGTTTCGGGAATTTCTTGAAATATTTAAGAAAATCTTAACTATGTATAATAACTCTGAGATAGAAATTTGTGAGATTTAGGTTATGCAAT
>NJDD01005517.1:0-27847 GCA_002245505.1 Calephelis nemesis
ACGCCGGTTAGGATCAAGTATGGAGGATATAGAGGGCCCCTCCGCCGTCCCTTTAAGTATTAATTTTAAGTCAGAGAAATAATGGTGATAACCTAGGATTTGGTAAGTACTGTATTCATTTATTTTATAAGTTAGGTAGTTCAATGTTCTATTATCATTCTGCATACACTTCAACAAAATTGCGGATATTATGTCCAACAGCTTCGTTTTTAACTGAAACTGAAAGTGCCAACAAACCTTAAAGCTTAAAAATTACACAATTTAATGAAGTGCGAAAAAAATCTGTAAAAAATGGATAAATACATTTGTTTCAAAACATTTTTATGTTGGAAAATTAGAAGATTAAAATAGTATAAATACGAGAACGTTATATTAAAAACATTGTAATCGTAACAAAATTAAAACTCACGAGACACTTACTTTGATTAACAATTAGTGTTTTCTTAATTGACATTATTACTGTGCTATTATCCTTCTTGAAATTTGCTTCTTGATGTTTATTTGGCTAAACTAAATTTATCTTAACATATATAAAATGATTGTTGATTTCACGTACCTAGTCATCGTAACACGCCTAAACTGACTGTCAGGAGAAGGATCTTACGAAGAAAAAAAAACAGGAAAAATTGAGAAGAAATGGGAAACAATAATACTCTATTTCTTTCAAACAAACTTTTATTAGCAGTTAGTGTCATAAGATACGAAGTTCGCCGGGTCAGCTAGTCATTTCACCACTAGAATAGCAGCATTTCACCAGTATAATTATAAAAACTTAGTCAATTTAAAAACGAACTTGTGAAAACTGCTACATGTGAATTAACCTTTTGTAAGAGTTTAAGGGTAAACAGTATAGCAATAAATTGTCCCATCAACGACGACTTTCAATGCACTTAAATAAAACTTTATTATCTTTTAAAAACAGCGTGTAAAAATAACATTACTTACTTTATTTATAGATTTTATAGACTGAACTTGAAAGTTTTGAGACATCTCAAGTGCTTAAAGCTGAATCATAAACTTTTGTTTTAGATGGATGAAAGCGTTGGGATTGTTTGAAATAAAACAATGTTACACAGACGAATTTAATGATTTGTCCCGGCATGAGTTAGGAAAAATAAAATCATTATAATATAAGAAGAAACTTTTATCGATTTATTCGACCTTTATGTTATAATGTCGTAAACAACATTATCATAATTTATATTAAAATAAATAATTCATTAGATATAGACAAAGTTAGTAGAGAACGTATTTTAGAACTATATCAACAGTTAAAACGAAATATCGGTAGTTTTATATTCGCCCAGTTTAGTGCTTCTCTATTCCTGTTGTTATGCCAGTGCTTGTCGTTGGCGTGTTCCAGTAAGAGGGCCGGTAAACAAACCTTTACACGAGGCTTAAAATCACGGCGTCATGTTGACACCGCGATTAAAACCTTTCTATTTCTATCTCAGTCTATTTATAGAATTTTAAAGTGAAATCTTCTTTAGCGGCGTTCTGCACTTTTTTTGTAATGGGTAAACACTTCTTAACTCGCGTCAGGACACGTGATGTGATCGAAAATTCGTAAGACGGCGCAGGGCGCTTGCGCGAATGTTCGCGTTGCCAAGTTTGTGTACGATAGCGCAATAAATCAATAATGTATTCTACCACATAAATGATAGTACTTTCGTACTATTAATTAAAGCAATTCGTGCAAAATGATTCCCTAACCATTCCAATATATCAAAAATACGCAATGTTAATATTCAAGTTTTCACTTCTGCCAGCTCTCCCGGAGTGCAACCTGTCGGCTTTTTAAGTGGACGAACAGCGGCCTATAACAATCCTCGCACATAAAGTACCTAACAGCCAAAGTAGCCAGTTCAGTAGATTCGGCGATAATTGCTGACACCAGAGACACAGAAACAGAGAAATGGGAATGGGATTCTAAAAATCAGGGAAGCAATATTTCTTAGCACTTTAATTATTTTCATATTATGTATATTATGTAGCAAATTTTCGGCTTTCATTAAGTAGACAGAGGTTTCTAAATATTTTATTGAAAACATGTATGATGGTCTTTATGTAAATAAGTAAATAAATATATTTAAAAATATCTAAAATAAAAATGCTAAAAATGTGTTCCACTTTTAGTTGGGTGTACCAAAAAAAATGATTATTTTTTAAAATAGTTTCGATGCACAGAACTCAATATTCAACACTTTTATAACAAATTTAGATTTCTGAAAAAACTTCAGGCAAATAAATTACAACATAAATAACCCACCATACAAGCTCTTATGGAATTAATACACTTGAGTTATAAGTTAAGTAAGCATCTTCACAACTGTAAGCCAAAGTTTTTTTATGATATTGGAAGGCAAACAAGTAGACGGTTTTTCTGATGGTAAGATATTTACGCCGCCTAGAAACACCAAAGGTGGTTATGGTGCGTTACCAATCTCAGGCCAGGATGTTAGGCTTCGAACAAAAGTAAGTTTATCCTCCGAACTGGAACACGTCAATGGCAAGCACTGACGTTATGGCGACAGGAATAGTTAAGATGGTTGTACCAATCCGGACGAGTCGCTGCGAAATTTAGTTAGGCTGATTTTTGAATTTTTTTAAAGGTTATAAACATCAATGTTGACAGTTCATATTTATAATCATACATAATGGAGTTTCACCAAGTGACGATAAGGAAACAATTCAATATAGATTGTATCATAACTTACAAGTTTATTTCCCCACGTTCACGTTTTTTTTAAAACCTATTTGGGATAATCCATAAAGTTTCACACACGAATGCAAAGTATTCGAAAGTTCCAGGATAAAATAAAAGGGTATGCGCAAAAAGACACCTGCTACGCTACGAGAATAAAATATGGAAAACGTGATACCGAAGAAGGGAGCTTATGGAAGCTGGCAGACACCTTTCAAACACGTTTAGCAAATGTATTGACACTACGCTGCGGAATATTCCGCGTATTTGCTCTCTGATATACTTGTAATCTGATATGATTGCTTTATTGATAAAAACATCAAAATGGGATTAATGCGGTCATAATCCTAATTTCCCCCGTGTTGGTCCGAGCTCCTTTGTAGAATAGACCATCTGCCTTCCTTGCCAGGCAGCTCGTAAAAGGCGAGCATAGGCTTGCCGTCACTAACACCGTGACATCTGACTAGGTGGTATAGTTTCGCAGCGACTCACCCGGATTGGTACTACCGCCTTACCTATTCCTGCCGCCATAACGTCATGACGTGTTCCGGTTCGGAGGGTAAGGTAGCCGGTAAACTTACTTTTGCTCGAGGCCTAACATCCCGACCTCAGATTAGCAAGGCACCATTACCATCTTTGGTGTCTCTAGGCGGCGTGAATTTCTTATCTTTATTAAATCCGTCTGCTTGTTTGCCTTCCATTGAAGAAATATATAAAATATAAAATGACGAAATATATCTAAGCATCTAAATGATAACAGCTTTGAAAGTGAAAAATCTGCATCTAAATCGGACTGATTTAGATGCAGATTTTTCAGTTTCATTCATCCATTCAAAAATTACGATGATACAAATGTACACATAAACAAGTCAAAATCATAACTTTTCTTGATTTCTTCAGGGATTAAAGTGAGAGTGCAAACAAAAAAATTGATGTTCTCTCCGATCGCTTTCGCAATACTAAGATCAGAGAGAGAGTGGGATTAAAAAAAATGTTCTAAAAAACCTGGCAGGTACCGTCGGTTTTTTCATGTGGAGAAAGGCAAAAGAAAGATTATCAATACATACAATACATACATACAAACGCGAATATAGATGGAAAGTATCTGGAGAGATCTAGGTGTCAGGTCTAGATTAGCAATTTTACTGTGGAAAATCAGTTTATTTCCGAGGACAGTGTCAAGAGTCTCCGGATCTGGTGAGTTTGTATGGAAAGAGTAATGAATGGGATGGAAACTTGGCTAGAATCTATACTCTTTCTCGAGATACTCTCTGCCATAGGTGCCATGTGATTGGCGTGAATATATTTGTATATTAATACATTATTTTGTAGCAATGTGTTCGTATTATAATACTCGTATGTTGCCACTTTTGACTTTAATCACAAAAGAGATGCAACGTTGTAGGTATGAAAAACAAACCCTCAACCCTTTGAATAGACTGCTTATAATATCCATAGCTTAATTAAAATTAATATTTAATGCCTCTGTGGTCTAGCGGTTCAGTTGTTGGTCTTAACTGCATTAGGTCCCGGGTCGGGCAACAAAAAAAAATGGATTTCTCCAATTTTCTAATAAAAAATGTTGCTCGGGATTGGATATCATATTATATTTATTTTCCCCAACCCGGGTATCGTACCCGTCCTTGAAGTCCAGCCCTACACCGGACCGCTGGAGCGCAAAGGCGTTATTAATTGCATTCACACTTACTTTAATATCAATTATTGCATTCTCGCTATCAAAACGATATTATTATTAGTGCCCATATTCTACGCCTACAATTCGTATATTAGCCGAATTCAGAGCCCACACGAATCATCTCCTGTCATTAGCTGAACCCACTAATAAACACTACTATTAAGCCATCCATTACGCCCCACGGTCCACGCGTGGGCGGACATTTAATTTGCAGCAAAACTATAATTACTGCGGATATCTTTTTTAGGGACCGACGTTTTGTTCAATGAACTATGTACCTATGTATATTGAGAAAAATAAAGTAGATACTTCATTTGATGATTTTCTTCACTACGTAGTATATAACATCGTCGCTTTCCGCTATGTAACTATGACCACCTCGTTGGTCGAGTAGTCGCCTAACTATAATGACCGAACGCGAGGCTCGGGTTTGATTTCCGACGGGGTCGGGCATTTGCATGATGAACATTTGATGTTCGTTTTTCCTATGGTATCTGTTGATGTATTTCTATGTATTAATATCGTTGAATAACACCCATAACACAAGCACATAATATAGGGGAAACAGTACAATTATTGGCACCTTAAGCAAATTTCTCACTTTGGAAGTCTATAGAAAATAAATTACTTACAATATCGACTGCAAAATATTGATTTCCTGTTGCCACATAATCTAATTAGGTACCTACTATTCTAAATTTAACAAAATGCACGAAAGCTAAAACAATAGTTGTTGGCCCCCTTTGGTATAATTATTGCCCCCAAAATATGTATAATGATTGGCAGTGCTAATTATTATATCAGTGGTGTGCCAATATTTGTAATCAAAAGAGAATAGTGATGGGCAATGAATTATACCTAATAAAATACACGTAGAAAAGATATTTATTAGATAACTATGTATACTAATATTATAAAGTTGGAAAGTTTTTTTGTTTGGTTGGTTGAACGCGCTAATTTTAGGATATACTGGTTCGAATTGTAAAAATATTTTTGTTGAGTAGTCCGTTTGTTGAGGAAGGCTTTATAACATCACGCTAAATCGAACAAGTAAAGGAAAACAGTGGTTGGAACCGCTGTGGATAGCGAGTTCGTGCTATTTATGCGTTTTTTAAAGAAAACAAAGGTCTTGCAGAAAATTAGCCAATGCTTGCAACTTACGCATTGCTTGCAAGCATTGCAACTATTGCCGACTGTCCGATTGGCGAATCACATTTAAGCTGTTACATATCTTTTGTAATTATTATTAATAATACATAAATGTAAAATATATTGGGTAGATTACCTATACACATTTCTATGGTCACACCAGATAAACCTTTACAAGGTTTTCGGTTGTGGAGACAAATATAATTATTGCCAGAAACTGTCTGGCGAGTAATTTCAGCCGTTAACCTTTGGAATTTTTATAATATACATAAGATAAAATAAGTGACTGCCTAAAAACTGAACAAAAATATACAAAAGAAAATTCCTTACTTTTAGCGACATATTATTTATTATAAGACCCAAGTACATTACTCTTCTTTATTTCACAGTCAAGTAAATAATTTGCACGTCATTACTAGTTAAACCAAATATAGGCACATTGATTGGTCTTTAGTATTGTACAAAAATTGGCAGTGCCAATGCCTCAAAAAGTACAATGATTGGCACTGCCAGTATTTGTCTATCCTATGGCGATCGCCACGAACCTTCAATTATTCAATATAACCCTTTATTATGACTTGATTCAATGCCTAAAATGTCTCAGTTTTCTGTGAAAGTGGTTTTCAATTATTGGCCCTCATGCCAATGAATTATATTTTCATACAAATGTGAGTTACAGTGGTTGGCCCCTTTAAAAAGAATATTCCTTGTAAGTTTTTATGTATATTTTTGGATAAAAACTTAAGAAATCCATCTGTTGCTTATATAAGAACAAAACATCAAACGTTCATTATCCTAAACCATTAGTTTAAAGTGGAGAAACTTATCAAGCATTAACGAATTTTCTTAAGAAATCAACAAAACTGATACACTCGACGACATCCCGGCGAAATTTTTTTTTTTGCAGTGTTGCAATTCAATAAATCACATAAACTACTAACCAGTGTTGTAACCTAATAAATTGGGTATAATTTAAAAAACAAACTAACTTAATTTACCGCCTACATTTCTTAATATTAGCATTATTTGCTTCAAGTGCCAATCACTGTATGGGGGCCAGCATTAGTACTGCTTATCCTACTTACTTTGGGGTTAGATTCAATTTGTGTAACTTGTCCAGGGACATTTAAATATAATTTATTTACTTATTATTATTTGAAACAATGAACATGAAATTAAATAACTGTAGAACCCGATTCGCGAGTTTTGCAAGAGCCTATGTTGGTCTGCGCGCCATTGTAAAGGGATATTTATTTATTTACGTGCTGTGCCGGCGAACTCCGTTAAATTAAAATGTTTGTCCTAGTTTCATATTTCACTTTCAGAGAAAAAAAACACACAGTTTTAACACTCAAATGTCAAAACACACATATACTTATATTGTGCGTTCGAGAATACGTGCGCGAAGATGTTTTAACATCTCCAAACTAATTCATGTGTGATAAGACAGCGAACAAGCACACAACTCTCCTGATTGTAAGAGAAAATGGCCTATAGAAAAGAGAAAACGGCCAAAATATAAGAGAAAATGACCTATAGACATCATAAGTGTTATAGTTACCTACTACTAGTGTAGATAGGATGAATAATGTTTTATAGCAATAACCTGTCTACTTTTACAAAAATGTTGCCCAGTGGCTTTTAAAACTTACAATGCAAAGAATATGATCAGTTTTTTATTTAAAATTCAGCTTCACATTTTAAACTTTTGCTTTAAGCACGTTACCAGTTATAGTCGAGAGCAAGAGACCACTTCTACAATATCATATAAAACTAAGCTCTAGGCAAAAGTGATAAAGTTTGTTGCAGTTTGCAATATAATTGCAACATTAAGGGCTATAAAAGTTTTGCTGGCCACTTCGTCCAGTAACACGGGAGCAGTAAATGTAATGATTTATCTTCACACCGCCCATTACGATGGCAAGTGCCCAACCTTCTGTGGGTTTCATTCAAGATATATTTCCACGTGGAAGATTCGTCTATACCAACAATAGAAGTATTAACGATCTTAGTTCAGCCCTGTAAGAAGTTATACGTGTTGAGTAATTATTGATGAAATATAGTTAAAATATTAGTTGTGAAATACATACATAAATAAAGGAAAGTAAGATAAAGTATCTTCATACCCAAATCCTCGAAAGGGTAGGTAGAGGCATAGCCATGGCACTCATGACTAGCCGAAGACACAAAGTCCCATAATGTATTAGGTTGCAGATGGTTCCAAGGTAATCGCCAACAAGTACAAATTCAATCTCTGGCAACATAGTTTCTTTATTAGAAAATTTAACATATTTTCTTTTTGTTGCCAATGCAGGGTTCGAACCTAGGACCTTGTGGAGTACCAGCACCAAACCTATTCACAGAGGTGACAAAGAGTCATGTCAAATCCTTTTATCTAATGTTTTTCCAACAAAACCAAATTGAATATGAAACCAGAAGTAAAATAAAAAGCTCGATTTGGCGCGACACCTCTCGACAAGATTGACGAGCGTGTCCCACTCTCGTTGCATTATTCAAAAACCATCTGTTCAGAGACGGCCGACAAACACCGACATACGCCGTCACAACCACTCACTGCCGACAACTGGAAACGACTCATTGATTTTATAAGGGTAATCGAAAACTATTTTAGTTTTCAGCTATTTTTATACCACCGATTGAACTTATTTTAAGTGTATGTTTTTTAGAATGAAAAAAAAAGATGGAACATTTTAGACATGTCAGATTAGTTTGAACATGTCAACTCGTGATGTTTTTAATTTAACATTTTCCGAGAAATATATTAAAAATCTGTACAAACTAGTTTGGTAGAACTAATGAAATACGGGTTTTGTATCTTTCTGTTACTATCGTTGATAGTAGAAAACGCTAACTTAAGAGTGTTTTCACGCCCATATCTCAGAAGACGTAGGCAGAGGCATAACTAAGGCACCCACGATAAGCCGAAGACACTAAGTCCCACAATGTGATAGGTATCTTTACGCCCATACCTGTCCCTGAAGTGGTAGGCAGAAGCATAGCCGCGACAAGTCGGACACTAAATTCCAAAATGTGATGGGCGGCAAACCTATAGCCAACCAGGCACGTATCCAATCCCGGGCAACGTTATTACTATTAGAAAATTGAAAATACTCTTTTTGTGCCCTACCCAGATGTCAAATTTGACGCCGAACCACCTAACAAAGGCGATAACTACCTAGGTATCTCTCTTATGATATAAAAAATCATAATCGTTTTATTTCCAGATTACGAATTATTGAGCAAAACATAACAAAGAATAGTAGAAAATAGCAAAGCCTTAGTGACAGGTTTGCGCCTTTTGATCTGAGTAAAAGGCTTTCAACATTATTTTTTTATACAGTACATACACATTTCGACAGTCATTTTATTGATGCTCGTGTGAAGACAGCTTGTTCGAGCTTTATTGAAATACTTCAAGCTGACGCTTTTTTTGTAAAGGTATTTGTAATTTGGAGGACAAAACTCTGTTGTTAGTGACACTAAACAAAAACGACATTTTTGTTTACAGTCGGACTATACATTTTGTTTTGTTTAAAGAGGGACATATTATGGCCAGATAGACTGCAAGACTAAGAAGTCGTAGCTGTATAAATTGTAGTTGTGAGTATTCGTTACAAATCACATTGAAATCAAGATCATACGATCCATCTGTTTGTTTGAGTTGTGGGGTGATGTGTGTGTATGTGTGTGTAGGTGCGTGTGTGTTTGTGTGTGTGCGCGTGTGTGTGTATGTGTGTGCGTGTGTACCTCAGTACATTTTATGTTATTGAACATTTTAACTTAATGTAACTACGTGCTTTGCTCACGACTTCATTCGCTTATTTTATTTTACACAATTGAAATAGCGTAAGTTAATCCTTATACTTACTTCAGCTACTAGCTAGAGAAAGTCCTGTCAACATCGGTGCAGCCGGTGCAGAGATTAGCCGGACCAAACAGACAGACCGACAGATGGAAAGACAGAAAAAAAATTAAAAATGTTGTTTTAGTATATGTACCCTGTATACACTCATATGTGGGTAAAAGAAGGCGTTTTTTAACATTACACACAGACAATCCAATTTAATTTATTTTTATAGATAAACAAAGAATATTTTTTGTATAGTTTATAAACTAATGCAAATCTTTCTATCGCTAACTCTATAACTTACAGTTAACATTTTAATTCAAGGAAGATTTTATATTAGGAAACCATGAATGTTAAACATTTAATATTAATTTTATCATATTAATGAATGGTAGTGCGGCACAACCATAAAATTATTAGAGTTTAATAGCGATAGAGTGCTGCGTGACTAATTATAATGATACATGTTATAATGGCCGGCATATTGCAGAATCTATCAACGAATACCTAATAGAAATCTAACATTAGTCTAGTATTCCACTACATGCTATAAAACTGCTTTTCCCTTAAATGTGAAAGCGTTTTAAATTGCCTTTCATCAAGTTAAAAACTGTTTTGGTGTATGTTTGTTTGTTTAAAAATACACAGTTACATCTAGTGCTACTTAATTTTGTAAAATATTACATTACGCTTAAAGTGGTTGTAATGGTTGTGGTCAACACTGGTTGCAAGCAATATTTACAACATTGCTTTGCAGATAATTACACCACAGATTTAATCCAAATTTAATTATTATCTGAAGATGTGAACAAAGTTTTTTTCAAGGTTACTTTTAATGTGACACATGTTTACAAAAGTCTAGAACGTATTTAAAGTAACATCATAATAAGGTTGTAAATGCTTTATTTTTAGTAAATTACAACCGTTTAGAACAAACCAATGTTTACTACTGTCTCAAACGTCCATTATGGACTGTTTTTTTATTTTGACATTTTAATCGTTTAAGCACCGCTTGCACGTTTCGG
Source organism: Calephelis nemesis (assembly GCA_002245505.1). Classification (NCBI taxonomy): domain Eukaryota; kingdom Metazoa; phylum Arthropoda; class Insecta; order Lepidoptera; family Riodinidae; genus Calephelis; species Calephelis nemesis. The sequence goes on from NJDD01005517.1 coordinate 10,443, forward strand.
AGTTAAAATTAAGGAGTTATTCTAAAATACAAAGTGATTTAAATAGCTTACCCAGGAACGTGCAAATTACCCTTAATCACAATTTTTTTATAAATGTCTCCAGAAGTCGCTAATTTAAACAAAAACATTTAATCTTGTCTCCCAAACTCAAGTCAATCCTAATAAACGATTGGTCGGTGGCGTTAGGTGTATACGCTAAACCCTCGACCAACAAGGCTATCATTGTGTACGTATTTTATGTTATCTAAATACATCACTATATAGTATAAAACAAAGTCGATTCCTCTGTCCCTATGTCCCTATGTATACTTCAATCTTTAAAACTACGAAACGGATTTTGATGCGGTTTTCTTAAATAGATAAAATGGTTGAAGAGGAAGGTTTATATGTATATTTTATACCCGTGTGAAGCCGGGGCGAGCCACTAGCCTTAGGAATAATATTATAGTTTCTGCTTTGCAACAACACTGTGCACAGTCCTATCAGGCCGTAAGCGACAAGCGAGCAACAAGATTGATGGCAGCAGCACCGAATTATTCATGTAACGAGTCTCCATACTCCACGGCTATCATTCCATCATCCTGGTTTATCTAACGACATTAAAAGACCGTAATCTGTTAAAACCTCGCACAAATATCAAAACATAAATCAAGATTTGTGAATGAAATGTGAATATTTGAATGCTGTAAGGCGTTGGCGGTATTGTGATGGAGATTTGTGATAAAGTAGAAATGTTGCGACCGCTTTAAATTATTTAGCCGCAAAAACCTTTTTAGTGATCGAGATATATTATATATAGTCGTAAGTCATATTATGTTCCGATTTGATTATCTTGATTTTTTATGAAATTTTAAGGCAAACAAGCAAACGGATTTCTTGATGATAAGAAATTCACGCCCCGTAGAAACACCAAAGGTGGTAATGGTGCGTTGCCAACCTGCGATCGTGATGTAGGCCTCGAGCAAAAGCAAATTTACCGGCTACCTTGTTCTCTTAACGTAACACGTTATCAGGAAGCACTGACGTTAAAGAGGCAGAAAGAGTCGCTCTAAAACTCTATCACCTAGTCAGATGTCACGATGACGGTAAGCCTATGAAGGCTTTTTACGACCTGCCTAGCAGGCTAAAGATGGTCTAATTTGCAGGGGGGCCCAGACCAATACGGCATTATTATTACGTCATTTTATGGGAAGTATTGACAAAATTCCAGGTGAAAAAAATATAACTAGATTTGCATAAGTAGTTTAAGATAGCGACACACCAGTAACATCTATGGTATCTATAAGTGACATTCAGGAGAGCTAATCGTTGCCATTTGCTATCTCAAAACATAAAAATCATCTTGCGGTTATTTTTAACAGTATTTATGTACGTGTTACCGCTTATTAAAATCCACATTACAATCACATTATAGTTTACACGATGAGCAATTATGTTCATGGATTTCGATTATTAGTTTTTTGAAGCGAAACTTTATTATCGGGGTTGGTTGGAAAAATATAGTGTAACATTTTTTCGTTACGTGCCATCTTTGTTCTTATCCCTACCACGCGTGATTCGCAATATACTTTCTCCAGCGGAGTAGGGATTGGCAATAAACTTTATTTAAGCAATTTCTGTAAAGTTGCATATAGTAAATTATTTAAAAAAAATAACGTCATAAAGAAGTTTCACTTCTTCACTTCTTACGAATGTACGCTAGTATACGCACACATTTCTTGTTTGGCAGAAAATGTGGTTGTTCCAATTTTCTAATTAAAAAAAATTTTGCTCGGGATTGAATATGTCGCCCGTTCGTGATAGGCTTGCCACCTATCACATTGTGGAACTTAGTGTCTTCGGCTAGTCGTGGGTGCCCTGGTTTTGCCTCTGGGCGTGGGCGTAATGATACTTTTTTGGTAAGTGAGATCATGATTTAAAAATGGTAACATACAAATTTGTCTAAAATACGACTAGTGATTTTTGAGATATGAAGTAAGTTACTTGATGTTAAAGTCGTTTGCAGTTTTTCTGTCTTCAAATTATTTGTATTTGTATCCTCTAAAGAAGATAAAACACAGGTGTATTTCAATTGGTGGCCATGCGATGAATCTCAAGCAAGACAATTAGTTAATTGGAACGCTCGCGTGACACCACTTCGTTAGTTCACATTCCCTTTTTATTTGTCCTATCGCTGTTTGTTCAAATATTGGCCCCGTATCTCTAAAAGCTTCATCAGGAACGGAAAGCGTCTGGTGTTTATTGAGTTATAAGATCACATCCGAGTAATTAATATTTGTTGACAATAGTGGGTATTCTGCTAAGCACCAGCTAAACTTAATGTAAGCTAATATTTTCCAATAAAACAAAAAGAAATGGAATATTTTACCCACACATACGCCGTCACTACTCACTGTCGATAACTGGAAACGACTCACTGATTTTATATCAGTAAAAAAAACCTGTTTTCGATTTTTTCAGTTTTCAACTATTTTTTGTAGTAAAAATGATCGTATTGCATCAATTTAAATTAGTTAAAGTGTATACTATCTTATTCCAATATACTAAAAGAAAAGAGTAGGAACGTTTTAAATGTGTCAGATTAGTCCAGACATGGTAACTAGTGACGTTTTAATTAACGTTTTCAAAAGAATAAATGTTTGTAGATATGTCATGTACAAAATCTGAAAACGCTAAACATGTTTTGTCTCTTTCTATTACTATTGTTCAATGAAGATAGCGATAATTTAAAATTAGTTCAGCGAGTATGCAACTAAATTACCACTAGAGAGAGCCTTGCGACAACCCTTTGTTAGTCTTAAGAATGGAGGATTTATTGTTACCTACGGTTTTCCAGTTTATAAAACTTCTTTAGCTCTCCGTTGGGATCCCGTTTGTATATAGCTGAAATCCTAGGCTATATTACAGTCCAGACTTTTAATTTTCTGCATATAAAAATTACACTATGAAGTCGCTAGCTTATGACGTAAAAGAATCAAAAAACATGTTGAAAATCGTAGTTTACAACCACTAACCTGCACCCGCGACAACACCGTCTCTTCAATTAACATATGTAGTTTAATTAAAGATGTATTTTTTAATTATATAACTTGAATATGAAATGCACCATTTCACATTCTTCCTTTATTATAACCTTATTCTTAATTGAGAAAAATCTAAAAAAAAACAGCAAAAACTGTTTAAGGTGTAGAAGAGTCATGACTGACCGAAAACACTAAGTCTTACAATGCGGCTCTTCAAATCTATCGTAAATCGAGCGCAAATACAATCCAAGGCAACATTATTTTGTTACAAAATTAAAACACACATTTTTTTTCTTATAAAATCAAGTCCAACACTGGACCGCTAGATCATAGAATCAGAGCAGAGAAATAATTGTAATAACGTTAAAATAAGTGCAAAGTATAAATTAAAGCTTTTTGAATTAACGTATATACAAATTTAGTCGACTAAAATACTGATGGGCCATACTAAAAGTAATTAGTATAATAAGAGGTGTATCTATTTGATTTGAGTGATGTGATGCCTAATTAGAGTCTCTCAGCGAAGTGACATCGCTGAACTCTAACGAGCTACCGAAGGAAGCTGAGTAGAACGTATTTAAAATGAAATGTCTGACTGGTAAATAAGCGAGGATCTCAGTCTGCATTTCAAAGAGTTATGAGGGGACTTAAATTTAGGCATTTTATATCCGTTTAAATATTTTTTAATAATATTTAGGATCACCAGTACTTTTTAAAAAAGCATTAAGTAACAAATATAAAATTATATTACCAAAAAGCAATATATAATAATAAGTTAGCATAAATATTACATTATTTTTAGTAGTATTCTATAAGTTTGTAGAACTAATATATATTGCCAACCTGCGAGCTCAGGTTAAAACGGTTATAACAACCTTGTTATACCAATAAGACCATTGGTGGAAGAGTGCAGAGCAGTTATATGTCATAGTGATGACCATTCGCTATTCCTGCCGGTATATTATAGTCTAAGATCCGAAGTTAGGGCAACCTACACCAAGCTGATAATAGGATAAAACCGGTTTTATAGCAAATTTAGTATGTCAGAAAATATATTAAAAAGGGGTTGCCTAAAAAAATCCTGGATATTTTTTTTAAATATTTTTTATTATTTAATTGGTTCAATATTAATATTTTATACCGACTTGAAGAAGGCATAAGACGAAGTTGCAGAAGTTGGGTTGCCTGTTATTTATCTGGATTGCTAGTTATACACTGATAATTGTCGACCAGGATATATACAGATTATTACAGATAACTACTTTCACGGAATCGGATGATAGAAAAAAAAAATTATCAACATATGTGCAGTTTTATTAAAATTTTTATAACAATTTATGTTGATATATAGGGTTGCCTAAAAAAATGAACACATAAAAACATTTTTTTAAAATAAGTAATTAAAAATATTCGGTCCAGGATTTGTTTTGGCAAGCTACTTTTAATCTAATCTCTAATATACTAAACATGACTATAAAATATGTTCCATTCAATAGCTCGGTGTAAGTGGAGGTAGTTTCGGATCTTCTACTGTATCGTGTTCCTGACCGGAGGATAGGGTTTTTTTGTTCTTTCAATGTTTAGAGACGCGTCGTATACTACAGACACCATAGATGCTGAAAACCTACCAGTTGCCCTACACTCGGAACTGGAACGTCATTGCTGCACAGCACCCTATCACCAGTGGTTTTGTTGTTAATTGCTTTTAGCCTGTGCTCGTATCTTACAAGCTGCCTTATAGACAGATGGTCTATTTTACTCAGCTAACCTTTTTCTCCCTCTTCGAGGATACGTGCTTATAGAGACATCACTTTTTATACTTTTATATCAGACGTTGAGACTTCGAAGATATTTGTGGTCTTCTATGGTGATCCTCGTTCAGCTCATAATGCAATTGCTCTTGACACCTAACGAACTCTGACATCTAGCTAACCCAGTAATTGTATCAAAGGAATATCACTCTAATTACATTAGATTAGGGAACATAATCGCGTCCATGTCAGACGCTAATTGGTGCACGAGTTTAGAAATACCTCTCTGCCATTATCATCGTTAATTGAGATGTGTACGGACGGACGGCTCAATTATCTGATAGTGTCAGTGTTACACGTTGGATTAATAAGTATATTGTTATAATACAAGTTGTCTGTCTGTACTACGTGTTTCAGTTCTGCGCTAAGTACGTGTAAGTCCATTATGGTAAAGTAAATAATAATTAACTTACTAGCTAACCCGGTATAGGTACTTCATAACGCTTTATACTTAAAGTTACTAACAGTTTGTATAGATTAAAGCATTATTTTTCCACACACTTTTTTGTAGCATTAAATCTAAACTAAACTAACTATCTGGACTAAAGGGTAAGGTGAAGTGTTAAATAAAGTATAGTGGATAAGTACAAGTGTTTGCTACAGAAAAGTGTGTACAATGGAATTTACAAGATTAAAGCATTATTTTTCCACACACTTTTTTGTAGATTAAATCTAAACTATACTAACTATCTGGACTAAAGGGTAACATAAAGTGTTAAATAAAGTATAGTGGATAAGTACAAGTGTTTGCTACAGAAAAGTGTGTACAATGTAATTCCACTAAATGCCGACGATAGCAAGTATAGATTTATTATTTTTCCATTTTCTCTGTATTTTTCCCGATTTTTTCTCCTTCTCGTTCACCTGATAATTAATAACATAACAAAATAAAATTAATCGATATTGCTATATACCTATCCGCCTTTTCATATTGGAAGCACATGGATTTTCTGATGATAATAAATTAACACCGCTTCGAGCCATCAAAGGTGGTAATAATGCATTGCAAAAATTATACCGGGGTTAGGCCTAGTGCGAAAGTAATTAACCGGCTACCTTATTTTCCGAACCGAAACAATTCAACGGCAAGCATTGACGTTATGGTGGCAGGAGTAGGTTTGGCGTTGGTACCAAACTGTGCGGATCGCTGCGAAACTCTATGACCTAGTCAGATCTCACGGTGTTAGTGACGGTAAGCCTGTGCTCGCCTTATATGAGCTGGCTGGTAGCAAGACAAATAGTGTATTCTACTAAGGAGCTAGGACCAATACGGGGAAAAGTGTACCTACGGGAAAAACACAGACTATAAATAATACAACAAAAAGGAAATAGCGAAATTTGTCCATTCGTTCAACCATGATGCGATGACCACGTAAAATGGATATTCCACTTCATCCGCGAACTAAAATATTAAAAATCTTTATAAATTGGAGTACATAATGTTATTCTGATTTATAAACTATAAAAATGTAAAGTTTAAACTAAATCTAATATGTAGTTTTTACGTGAAAGAATAACAAGAAATAAATACGCTCATTCCCAGAAACTTTCGTATTTATATAAGTAGGAAGTACGAGTAGAATATCAAAGCTAAAATCACCTATTTTATATTTTGGGTACCTTTCATACTGTGTATATATTGAATATTAATTTATGATTATGAGATAGTTAGCAAGGCAATCCAACTGAAATGTTCCTGGAAGAAGCATTCGCACAGGCAAATTACATACATATGTCCCTGTGGACAGCAATGTAATGGTGCGTTGCCAAACTAAGACTGGGGCCCAAAACCTGCGTAAGCTTCTCGACTACCCTGTAAAGCTGATATGATGAAGATGAACATGGCTGTTTAAACATGGAACACGACAACGAAATTTGGCAAATCGTCGAAAACTCTAATCTTAAGAAATTAATTGTATAAGCCTATAACAATTTTATACCAGGTGTTTCAGAAACAATAAAATGGATAATTACTATTTCTCCACTTTACTGTTCCGTGTAACGACATTAGTACGAAATAAAATACAGTAAAAAAATATAATAAGTCTAAGCAAAGCCATTCTTGTATTAGCATACATGTATTAGTATTATCAAAAGTAATAATAAAGTATGATATTGCATTTAGTATCTCTTGAACATTACTAAAAATAATTCAGATTTTAAAGAAATACATAAAATTTCAAAAATAAAATCAGTGATGCAAAAATTATAATAATGTGTTACAAATTGCAATTATGAATAATAGTAATATCAATAAATAAATATCCCTGGACAAGTTACACAAATTGAATCTAACCCCAAAGTAACCAAATTATATGCTTGTGTTATGGGTTTTAGTATACGATTTTAACATATACAAATACCCAAATAGACACCAGAACAAATTTTATAAACAACTAGACCCGGAAATGTAGACATCTAAATATTCATCACACAAATGCGGCAGGCATTCCCCGTCCCCGTCTGGAATCAAATCCGAACCTCGCGGTTGTTAGCCGTGAACGCTAGCCACTCGACCAACGAGGTGGTCAAAATTATATTAGTATACTTGAAAATCTCATTTTTATTACGTATTTTGTGATATCTAAACTACTGAATGGAATTTGATCAAATTTGTTACTACCCATAATTTAGTTGAATGATTTAGTTTTAATCCAGATACCTCGGTTTGACACAAAATAAGTTTAATACGCAAGTGAACCCGAAGGCATAAGCTAATACTATATAAAATATAGATGAAAAATAAAGAGATCAGAAATGATGCAACAACTTTCCCCACGCGAATATAAAAGGTTGTGTATATCTGAGAACGTAGCCATGTTTGTGGGGGCTGGTAGACCTCCCGGGGTCAGACCACCAGCGTCGTTCACTCCCGCTGCTGCCGACCTCGCGCTATCACACAGTAAACCTTTGCCTATGGGTTTGCTCTGACATGTTATTATCTGATTGTATTTACTGTAATATTTTATCGTATTTTTGATCGAAATAGATTCATAGTTCAATGACAGAATAAGCTCAGATTCAATCTCAGATACAATCAAACATACCAGCATTTTGAAGGATAAATAATATAAAAATATTAAATAGACTTAGCTATATAAATTTACGACGATATTTACTACTTTTAAGTCAACAACGTTGTGCAAATATTAGCACTTAAATTATTGGGAATAAATAATAACTTTAGACGTAAATATAAATATAATACATTTTTAGTGCTAAAATCTACAAATTAAACAAATCTGTTTAACTATGAAATAAACAAGTTATAAGCTTGTGTTTATCTGTAAGTTAACAATACAAATACATAAAATTACTTCAATATAATCCAAGATAAAAATAATGAACACCCAGACCCACAAATACAGTCATCATTCAAGACAAAAGCATGCGCCAGGAATCAAACTCGAAGATTAGTCGTGTTCGCTAGGAGTACCTCGAAAAACGAGAAGATTTTTTCATATCTTTTTTAATTTGTTAAAACTAAGCACAAAATCATGAAATCAAAACAAAAATAACTGCTATTCTAACTTGGTGCATTTGAAAATATTTCGCAAACTTCGTTAATAACAGCTGTATCTTAGTATATATCGGCATCTATCGATCGTAATTCAAGCATAATTCAAACATAATATAAATACAATACAATAAATACTTTAATTACTAAATAATAATTATTGAAAATTGTTTCTCTGCCTACATATTCGGGAATACAAAACTGAAGATACACTTACTATATTACGATTTGGTTAAATTAAAGTAACGAACACACTAGACCGAAAGCATTCCAACCTCTTTATGCTTTTGTTTTATTATTTAATTGATAGATGGCTTCCTATAGAGCCATATTCATTTAAAACCGTACTCTCTGAGCGATATTATCGCACACGTCCTCAACTTCAGGAACCTGCAGAGTGTCTTAGATAATATAATAAACCATAGAGTGCATTAGTTTGGTATATGTTTCAATTAACTTTTTGTTTAACCTTACACATGTCAAAGCTATTTAAATGGCGATTTTAAGTAGGTGTCTTTACGCCCGTATCTCAAAAAGTACAAGTACAACCAGGGCACCCAATATCAGCTGAAGGTACTAATTCATCTCACAATGTGATAGGTGGCAAACGTATAGTCAAAACGGTTAAAGTGCCCTTCTAACACTCTTTAACCTAGTTAAATGAATTGCCTGTTCCCCGTGTTGGTCCGTGCTCCTTTGCAGAATAGACCATCTGCCTTTCTGCTAGGCAGCTCGTAAAAGGCGAGCATATGCTTACCGTCACTAACATCGTGACGTTTTACTAGGTGGTAGAGTTCCGGAGTGATTCGTCTGGATTGGTACCACCGTCTTACCTATTCCTGCCGCCATAACCGCAATGCTTGCCGTTGACGTGTTCCGATTCGGAGGGTAAGGTATCCAGTAAACTTACTTTTTCCTCGAGGACTAACATCCCGGCCTCAGGTTGGCGACACACTACTACCACCTTTGGTGTCTATAGGCGGCGTGAATTTTTTACCATCAGGAAATCCTTTTATTTGTTTGCCTTCCAATATTATAAAAAATACTAAATTTACGACAAACTTTGTAGCGACGAGTTTTGTGATAGATATATTTTTTTTAAACGATTTTATTATTATTTCCTGTCGTAAAAAGACTCTTCACTATCTTTACTTTATAATTCTAGAACAGAATTTCCATATTTTTACTAGAATCTGTTTCATGTGATGAAAACCTAAGTGCATAATTTGTTGATATCCTAACACTTAGTTTTGCATAAGTAGATATTATTCTACTCAATTTTACCACTCTACATACACGTTTTAAGATTGTTAATCTATCGTACTAAACTGTTTGCTCTGTAGATGTTGCACCACTGAAATGTGAGTTTTTGAAGTATATTCTAAAATCAGTCTATCTGATATTAAAACTAACTCTTAATAACGATATCCAATAAGTAGTGTTTTACGGCTGACATTCTAATGACGTAATTTGAACTGTTTAGTCTTTAGCAATGCATACTCTAAGACCTCACATCGTTCCAAAAGCTGCGGGGTGCTTCCTGAGAACCAACAAAAAGTAAGTATTTATTTGTGTGTGATTTATGTGGCCCTTTGTTCGTAGTTCCGGGAGTTAAAGCGTTTTTATAACTATTTTGACATGCCCTTACATTCGCATAAACATGTCGATCGAACCATAACATTTTTTATGACTAGTAAACACCAATATACAATTTCTATTAACAGACATTGTAATATCGAATAATCAACGTTTTATGGATTTTTTATGACTAAGATGTTTTTTTAACCTTTTGGGTGGAATATAGAGTCAGAAATTCCAATACTTTATTTCATGCGAGGTTGAGACAAGGAAAATAAATAAATTAAAATGTTCATCATCATCACCATCATCATCAGCTAGAAGACTTCCACTGCTGGACATTGTTACTACAATACAATTCGATAATCCTCAATCTTTATGAAAGACCTTACAAGTAATAAATTTAAGAAATGTGATAAATTGTAATGATGATGTTTATGAAAGTACAAGTGTTTCTAAATAAATTAGATCAATGATGTTTATATGAAAAAGGCTGTAATACTATTGCTGGATGTCTTATAATTATAATATCTTAAGCACATATCCCCGAAGTAGTGGGCAGAGGCACAACCAGGGCACCCACGACTAGCCGAAGACACTAAGTCCCACAATGTGATAGGTGGCAAGCCTATCGCCAACTGGACACATATCCAATCCCTAGCAACGTTTTTTTTATTAGAAAATTGAAAAAAACAATATTGTTTTTGTTGGCCGACCCGGGAATCCAACCCGGGACCTCACGCGGTCAAGTCTGACAAATGAACCGCTAGACCACACAGGCGAACTGTATTATATGATTATTACTTTAATTATTGTATGGTTATTTTGAAATGAGGAAAATAAGACAAGCTTGTTGAGCTTCTTGCCGAATCTTAGCAGTGTGTGGCCGCGATCCGATCCGGTGGTAAATTTAGTACTACTAGTATTTAAGTGTGTCACAAGTGGTCTAGCAGTCCAGGTGTCGGACTTTACTTCATGAGGCCCCGAGCTCGATTCTCGGGCTGGGCAACAAAATAAGAAAATATGTTTCTTCAACAAAAAAATAAAATATGTATCACTTTGTGGGACTTAGTGTCTTCGGCTAGTCGTGGGTACCATGGTTGTGCTTCTGCCTACCTCTTCGGGGTAGCGTGAAGATACTTTGATATATTTTTACTGCGATATCTATTGTAAGTGAAATTACTAAGGTCTCCGAACCGAACATCAATTTTTTATACAAATTTTATGAAATGTTTAAGAATTACAGATAAAATGAATCTAATAAAAACAACGCGTGGGTTAATTTTATCAAGATCGGAGTGTTTGGACGAATTGTATCTAAAATAAGGCAACTTATCATCCTGATATCTTAACGCACCAATAACATCACCACTTTTATTAACAAACCCGCGGCATGTGATACAGATCAAAAGCAAAACTGTGTTTGTCCAAGACAATCCAAGAGTTTTGATAAAGAAGTACCAAAAGTACAATCGTGTAGAAATAACAAAAGATTATGATTGATAAAAATATATTTGCGTATAGATACATAATATTATGCTTGGAAAAAAAAATTACATACATCCAGATATGTATATCTTCACGCCAAGTCCCTAACAAGGTAGATAGAGAGTATCGAGTGTCATACCTCGCGATCCTGACAAACATGCCTTCCTTCCTCCACATTCATTATCCTTTTTATACAAATAAAATATTGATCGCCGCTATGGTTGAACGGTTCAGTTGTTGGACTTGACTGCATGAGGTCCAGGGTTCAAATCCCAGGGCGGCCAACAAAAAGAAAATTCAATTTTTCCAAGTTTCTAATATAGAAAACGTTGCTCGGTATTGGTGCCCAGTCGGCGATAGCCCTCCTAACATAGGTGGCAGAGGCACAACCAGTACACAAATGAAAAGCCAAAGACACTAAGTCCCACAATTGATAGGTGGCAAGCCTGTCGCCAACAGGACGCGTATCCTGTCCCGGGCAACATTACTTTTGTAATAAAAGTTACAAATAAAAAACACATTTTCTATTATTTGTTGCCTTACCCGGAGATCGAACCCGAGACCTCTAGAAGTCAAGTCATGAAATAAACATTGCTTTATCTGCGTGATAAAGTTTTTTTAATCAATTTATTTCTATGCCTAGATTATAAAGGTTTTAATAATGAGTTCCTATATCTAACTTTTATTAGTCCAAAAAATAGTCTACGTAATCACAACTGTTGGCAGTGGCACCAGCTACCAATAACATAATTTTTTTGCCAGATGACCTAAATACTAAAAGAGACACAGACAGAAAAATACAGAGTTCTATGTTTACGTCTTTAAAAATCCGTAAAACATTACGCGAATTTATCTCACCCCAGTTTAAACTAATTAACACTTATTTATTCAACAATTTAACTATTCAAATTAATTCAACAACAGTAATATGCATATTAATACTGAAGAAAACGTAATTAATATAACTTGTAAAGACATCTAATACTTATTATACAAAAGAATTGTTTTGTATTAAAACCGAACTTTGAATATTCTGTATATGTTAACCCTTCATCAAAGGAAATGCTATAAAATAAATATTTTTGGACAGAAAGTGGCAGCTTTTCTTCCGAAGTGCCAAATAAAGTCACATACTTGGCTAGTAAAAACAGATTATTTTCTTTTTTTTAAAAAAGTAATGCATCTCTAGGGTTATTCTTGAATATCAATATCATGCGAATTGGAAATTGGAATCGTATATGTCATTTTAGGTTTTGAACACAGTACTAGCGGATTATTAACATTTAGATACAAATGAATTCAACGAATCTGATACAATAATTTACTATAACATATTAACTAAATGTTAATTATTTCAGCAATTTTGTGACATTTCTACTCGATTCTAATTTTCAATTGCATGAATCGAGCTTCAAGAGTAACCCTATTGATGTTTCGCTTCTGTGGCCTTGGACTATGAAACATAACTTAAGATTTATTTTACTGCCCTGTGGATGTATTACACATTTTTTAAATTTTGAAATTATTAACAATAGTGTCGTGTCAACTTGTGCGACCGACCGTACTAAGAATCGACAAAAAGTGATTTGTTAGTCAGATGAAGCCCTCTGTTTGTTTTTATTTACATTAGGAAGACATTTGTCTATTTTTTCCGGTGACACACGGGTTAAGGGTTTTGGGCCCTTGTTGAATAAGTTATACAGTTTACAAAAAGTTGACGGCAAATATCTTATTTGTTTGCTGTAGGTAAAGTACCGACGGCAACAAACAAACAAGATTTTTTTAAACAAAATGTAACAGAGTAGTACGACTTCTTCTAACCAACTGAGATATATAAGGCTGTGGTAGAACTTTGGAGGATGTCAGGTACAGTAACAGAAAAAAATAAACATGAAATAAAACTGTTTAGCTCTACCGTAGTTGTGAAAAGTCAACAGAGGTCTCCTCGAGTGTCTAAATCTAGCCATACTCACATTGTTTATCTGTATTTTCAACCTTTTAAGTGTCTTCACGCCCATATCTTCAAAGAAGGAGGCAGAAGCACAACCAGGGCACCCACGACTAGCCGAAGACACTAAGTCCCATAATGTGATAGGTAGCAAGCCTAACGCCAACCGGGCACGTATCCAATCCCCAGCAATAAAAATTTTTGGAAAATTAGAAAAAACAAATTTCCTTTTTGTTGTCTGACCCAAGAATTGAACGCTAGATCTCATGCAGTCAAGTCTAACACCTGAACCGCTAGACCACAGATGCGAACGTAACCTGCTCTTTTTCATTTTTACATCAAGCTTTTCTTTTCAACCCACTTTCTCTTTGATATGTTATTCACCTTTATTTTTTTTTTAATTTATCTATTTTTTGAAATTTTTTACTAATCTTTAACTGGAATACCATCCCTGGTAAACTTAACAAGTTATGCTCACCGTACATACTCGTAAACCTTAACAGCTAAGCGTATTAAGGGCCAGTAGCGACAATAAATAAAGATTAATCGGCCTTATCTGTAACGAGATCACATTCATTAAGTCTAATTTTATATGAGCCGGCAATAGAGGAACATCCGACAGCTCGGGTACGGTAAAATATCAGGGAATGTGAGGCGACGGGAAGGTGTGCCCAACTTCCGTACCGTAGTCCGTGTGTGGTCCTTATTTTTGTGTGAAATTTCAGTGAATAATCACACGGCTCTCCTGAAGGTAAAAGAAAACCATGGTCTATAAACACCAAAGATGTTATCACTTATAACGTGATATAAGTGCATGGTTTTCGTTGCTTTTCTGTAAGCGGGATGTTAGGACTATTTTCTTGTAATTTTAAACATCCGTATTTTTATTCTAACGATTTATAAATTTATTAAGAAAAGCTTTTGCTTACTTTTGTATGGAAGACATAGTATTGTGTAGCTATAGGACATAACCAAAGATTTATAGATAAAAAAATTATTTGATAAGAAAATCACAATCAATGTTAATTTTGGCGTTTATAAAATCACAGTAATTAGAACAGTTTTGTTGCCATTCATTCTTCTTTCTTTCTTAAGTTTTTAGTACTAGCGTTAGCGTTTGCCATTAGTCAAGTTGATATTTGCATGCTAGTTTCCAATTTAATAAAATCGGGTTACAATTATTCAAAATTAGTCGTAAGTCATTAAAGAAAGTCATGTCAGGGTCATCACTCAAGCTTACTTAATGAAATTTGGCGTGACTCGTTCCCCATACCTACACGATACACTTATTTCTTCATGATTATTTTAATTTGTGCATTCTCACTTAACAAAATTGTACAAAATGCCACCAAAATTAAACAATTTCACTCAATGTTACACGAAATTTAATAATTACGAAAAATAATATATGACCTATGACCATCTTTCACTCCCCGTGTTGGTCCGGGCTTCTTTGCAAAATAGATCATTTGTCTTCTTGCCAGGCAGCTCGTAAAAGGCGAACGATAGGCGTACCGTTACTAGCACCGTGACCTGCTACTAGGCAGTAGAGTTTCGCAGCGACTCGTCCGGAAATTACCACCACCTTACCTATGCCTGCTGCCATAACGTCGGTAAACTTACTTTTGCTCGAGGTCTAACATCTCGGCCTCAGGTTGGCAACGCACCATTACCACATTTAGTGTCTCTAGGTGGCGTGAATTTTTATCCTCAGGAAATCCGTTTACTTGTTTGCCTTCAATATCATAAAAAAATTATGGCGCCATAAATCGAGCCCTTCACTAAATAAATTATTTTTCACACTTGCAGGCCGAAATGAAGAATACCTGGATTACAAAAACGATGTTATCAGTACGAAATTAATATGGTTCCCTGGATATATTGAATCAATCAAATTATAACATGATTGTATCTGACGGATCAGATCCCCGGGCTTAGTTTCTTATTTTAATTTCCTTTTCTTAGAGTACCGTTGGGATATTGTAAAACCGTAATCGTTTTGATGTTTACTTGCCACATTTGAAACTTTAATATTTTACCTTTTTTTATGATATTGAAAGGCAAATAAGCAGATGGATTTCCTGGTCATAAGAAATTTACAAGATACACCAAAGGCGGTAATGGTGGGTTTCCAACCTTAATCCGGGATCTTAGACCTCGAGCAAAAGTAAGTTTACCGGCTATTTTATCCTCTTAACCGAAACCAACAGTAAGCGCTGAGGTTATAAAGACTTAACATACTTCGCAGATTAATCCTTTTAGTTACAAATAAGTTACTAAAAATATTTAAAAAAACTTAAATAAATGGCAGAATCATGCATGAAGCTACTGGAAGTAACATTCTTATAAAGACCTGGGTGCTAATCATGTATCTCAGTAGCCAACTCAAAATGTAAAAAGCTGTCAAATGACGTGTTTTATATTTTGCTATCTCCAGTGACCAACAGAAATACAGTAGAGATAGCAATCACAAATGATGACATTTGACATCTATTTTATGTACACTTTTGAGTAACTTAGTTTCATTGGTAGTCAATAGTAAAAGCTAATTCTTGATATACCTTTTTTCCACCTAATACTTGGCGGATAGAAGCTATTCAGAGCTATCGGGACATAAATTCCCCTCTTTCGTGATAACATTCGTTAATATCGGTTTAACTGTTTTGATTAGAATATGAAACTTACACACAAACACCGCGTCGCTATGAAATCATATTTATATACTAGCTTTTGCCGACTTATAACATCACAAGGATCACTGTTTTTTTTTATGACATTGGAAGGCAAGCAAGCAGACGGATTTCCTGATGGTAAGAAATTCCCGCCGCCTAGAGATGCCAAAGGTGGTAATGGTGCGTTGCCAACCAGAGGCCGGGATGTTAGGCCTCGAGCAAAGTAAAGTAAAGTAAAAAGTAAATTTACCGGCTACCTTACCCTCCGAACCGGAACACGTCGTGACGTTATGGCGGCAGGAATAGGTAAGGCGGTGGTACCAATCCGGGCGAGTCGCAGCGAAACTCTACCACCTAGTCAGATGTCACGGTGTTAGTGACGGGAAGCCTATGCTCGCCTTTTACGAACTGCCTGGCAAAGGAAGGCAGATGGTCTATTCAACAAAGGAGCCCGGACCAACACAGGGAAAACAATCAATCAATGGTTCAAACAATTTCCAAAAAAAATTGAATGTAACCAAGCCGTTTCACACATTTCACAAATTATTTGCAAAGTTAATATTTTAAATAACAAGTGCTGTTGAAAAGAACAATCATGAGAATGTTAAAAACAAAAACATCGTTTCCAAAAGCTTAATAGCTTTTGGAAATGTGTTTTACATAATTAAAAATGTTGATAACCTTATTACCATATTAAATGACTAAGAAGTTATGGTGTGTTTGTTGTTAATTATTACGTTATTTATGTTAAAGTAACCATAATCCATGACGAAATCGTAATGCGATGACAAGCGTGGCTATTATTATGATTAATTACTGTAATTAAGTAAAAGTTATTTTGTTTTAGTTTTTTTTATGATATTGGTAGGCAAACAGGAAGACGGATTTCCTGATAGTAAGAAATTCACGCCGCCTAGAGACACCAAAGGTGGTGATGGTGCGTTGCCAACCTGAGGCCGTGATGTCAGGCCACGAGCAAAAGTGAGTTTACCGGCTACCTTACCCTCCGAACCGGAACACGTCCTTACGTTGTGGCGGCAGGAATAGGTAAGGCGGTGGTACAAATCCGGGTGAGTCGCTGCGAAACTCTACCACCTAGTCAGATGTCAAGGTGTTAGTGACGGTAAGTCTATGCTCGCCTTTAACGAGCTGCATGGCAGGAAGGCAGATGGTCTTTTCTGCAAAGGAGTCCGGACTAACACGGTTTACTCAAATCTCATTTAAGGGATTGAAAGTGTTGATATAAATCACACACATCTTTAACTTCATTAGAAGATAATGATTTATCATACACGCAATAAATCATTACATTTTAAAGAAATTGAAGATGTGTGCGCTTTTTTTTATAACTGTTTATGGTCGCTCTTT
>NJDD01005518.1:4196-23925 GCA_002245505.1 Calephelis nemesis
AAGACAAACGAACTGGGTGGATGGACATAATTAAAAAGTAAAGTATCTTCACGGCCATATCCCCGAAGAGGTAGGCAGAGGCACAACCAGGGCATCCATGAATAGCCAAAGATACTAAGTCCTACAAAGTGATAGGTGGCAAGCATATCGCCAACCGGGTACATATCCAATACCGAGCAACTTTTCCTATTATTTAATAGAAAATTGAAAAAACCACATTTTCTTTTTGTTGACCAACCCGGGATTCGAACCCGGGACCTCATGCAGTTAAATCCAACACCGCTAGACCACAGAGACGATTTTTGTAGATTTCGACTTTCCTAAAAAGCATCCTGAAAAGAGTTAACATTGCCTTAATAAGTTTTTATGGAAATTAAAGAAAGTAACTGATGAATGATTCCTTTGTTTCAGTGCTGATATAAAAAAGATGGTACTTATTGAAAATACTTGGAAAATATGAAATTTATAAACATTTTCACGAACAAACCTACCAATTTCTATTTGTATGGACGACGACGTATTTTTAAACAAATTTAACCCTCTTAAAAACAAACTAGACACGAAATGCAAATAATAACTAAGTAAGGTACCTACATTAATTTATTTATTGACAATAAACGATAAATCTATTTCTGACATGATATAATGTTCATACTTTCTTAGTGAATTTATCACTTCACGATTTTTAATTTGAAGGCGGTCATTTTTTTTTTCGAGTATAAAAACTTTAAAATGTAAGTTTCGATAAAAAAGGGTTGCACCCCGGGAGTGCCGGCAGAAGTGAAAATTTGAATATTAACGTTGTGCATTTTGATATTTTAAAATGATTAGGGAATAATTTTGCAAGACTTGCTTTAATTATCAGTATTAAAGTACTACCACTTATATGGTAAAATACAATATTAATTTATTGCGCTATCGTACACAAACATGACAACACGAACATTACGACTTACGAATTTTCGATCAGGTCACGTGTCCTGACGCGAGTTTAGAAGTTTTTACCCATTCCAAAAAAAGTGCGCAACGCAGCTAAAGAAGTTTTCACTTCAAAAATATAGTAGCATTACTTTCCCGCTATGTAGTTTTACCCCGTGTTGGTCCGGGCTCCTTTGAAGAATAGTCCATCTGCCTTTCTGCCAGGCAGCTCGTAAAAGGCGAGCAAAGGTTTACTGTCGCTAACAAAATGACATCTGACTAGGTGGTAGAGTTTCGCAGCGACTCACCCGGATTGGTACCACCGCCTTACCTATTCCTGCCGCCATAACGTCATGACGTGTTCCGGTTCGGAGGGTAAGTTAGCCGGTAAACTTACTATTGCTCAAGGCCTAACATCCCGGCCTCAGGTTGGCAACGCACCATTACCACCTTTGGTGTCTCTAGGCGGCGGAAATTTCTTACCATCAGGAAATCCGTCTGCTTGTTTGCCTTCCAATATCATAAAAAAAATGTTGCAGCGGATGGTTGACATTAATTAGTAGCCAATCGAAGTATTACTTCCACATTGGAGAAGCTAACTAAAACGTATCTTCCATTTTCCTTACACATATAATTTCACTCTTGGAAACTGAAAGTTACCAATAATAGCCTACAATATTGATGGTTCAGGCACCAAGTAGTCATTTGCCGAGAACACAATAGCCTGATGAATGGCTATTGTTAGTATTTGAATATGTTATATACTTACTATTGTCTTATGTGTGACTGCATCATTCTTAATGCAATTATTTATGTTAAAAAAACGACGAGTTACACTCCGGGAGTGCCGGCAGAAGTGAAAACTTGATATTAACGTTGTGCATTTTTGATATTTTGGAATGGTAAGGAATCATTTTGCACGGATTGCTTTTATTATTATTTATGTGGTAGAACACAATATTCATTTATTGCGCTATCGTACACAAACATGACAACACGAACATTCGCGCAAGCGCCCTGTGCCTTTTAAACTAAACAATAGGCGCAGCCATACATTTTCGCTGCACCGTAGAAAGAGAGGGGGATTCTTCAACTTCTTGGCCCGCCCGCTGTTTACTCTTCATCTGTCTTACGAATTTTCCAAAAAAAGTGCGTAACGCCGCTAAAGAAGATTTTACTTCAAAAATAGGTCATAATAGGCTAATAATAGGCCCACTGCTTTCCTGTCATAAGAAAAGAGTGTCTTTTTATCCTATTTTGTTGTAAAAAAACGAGCAAAAAGTAAAAAAAAAACTAAAAGTATCTTCACCTCCATATCCCCGCAGAGGTAGGCAGAGGCACAGCCAAGACACCCACAAATAACCGAAGACACTAGTCCCATAAGTGATAGCTGACAAGCCTAGCGCCAACCGAGCACATAATATCCAATTCCGGTCAACATTATTTTTAATAAAAAATTGAAAATACTCATTTTCATTTTTTTGTTGCCAGATCTAGGAATCGAACCCGGAACCTCAAGAAGTCAAGTCCGACGCCGAACTACTAGACCAGAGAGGCCATCAAAACTAGCAAATAGTCGCAAACACCGTAGATGTTACTAGCGTGTCGCTATCTTACAGCTGTGTTTCCAAACAGACGTGTGTATATCCGCTAGTCTATCCTCCAAACTCCAGTAGACATACAGTGAGTGTGATAAAGTAGAAAAGGGGTGGGCAAATTCTTTTGACCGCGGGCCGGTAAGTCAAAAAAAGTCTAGTGGCGGGTCTGTAAATTATACTTAATCTTGAGGCGGGCCGGTTTATTAAAACACCTAAAATAGCAGTAAATATTACGATAAATAAATAAATAAATAAATAAATATCCTTGGACAAATCACACGAATTGAATCTAACCCCAAAGTAAGCAAATTATATGCTTGTGTTATGGGTGTTAGTCAACGATTCTAATACATAGAAATACTTAAATAGATACCAGAATATATTTAATACGATTACAAAACATTGTATAAAGATAACATAAGGCATTTTTATTTTATTTTACAATCCTTTATTAAAATAAAATCTATTTATGAAGTCTTAACATATGAAATACGCAATGTATATGTTTGAAGTATCGATTCAGTAGGTACCTTAATTGTTCAAATTTCAATAGTCTTTTAACATTTTGGCAATTATTTTTTTTTAGGAGGTTCATATTTTTTTCTGAAAAAACCCTCGGCGGGCCGGATAAAAAATTCTTAAGGGCCGGATTTGGCCCGCGGGCCGTAATTTGCCCATAAGATAGAGTGTTACGACGATTTGTCCGGATTGGCAGTGACCCTAAAGTCAGTCCATAAGCGATGAATTTACTCCCCCAAGAAGCTTAATAGCCCCGCCTTAGGTTGGCAGCAGACCTTTCCATTCTTTGATTTATACATACAAATTATTAGTAGTTGTTAATGCCAAGCGATACGAAGTTCAACGGGTAGTCTAGTTTTCTTATAATTTCTAAGTTATCCAGTGTAGGAATTTCTATCATCTTTACGAGAACATTTACTTGGTTTACTTGATTTATCTGTAACTTCTGAACTGAATCGGAATAACGCGGGTTGACGAAATGAACGTGGAAAATGAAGCGGCTCTCTTGAGATGGTAAAAAAATTAAAACAGATCAAAGCTGCACACTTGATCTAGCTGCATACTAATTTTTATATAAATTTTAAAGAAAGAAAAAATTTCGCCCCAGACAGGATTTGAACCTGTAACCTTTCGTCTCAAGCCGGCTTGAGTCTGTCTGGGGCGAAATTTTTTCTTTCTTTAAAATTTATATAAATTTATTCCACGCACAGGGCAAGTGCTAAAAAAATAAAAAAAAAATAAAAATACGATGCATACTAATTGACAAGGGTCTAAAAAATCTTTAAACATTTTTAATATATTTTTATCCTATAGTGATGCAATTAGTAAACATTATTATTGAGTAAGTAGTTAATATATGATATTATGAAATAGGTAATGAGAATTTATTACAATTTTCTTAGAATGTAGGATTATGGAATTATATTACAACACGCTTGATCGACGAGCACTGAATGCCAAGCAAGTGATAAAGAAATACAAGCTTAGCGTAAATCTAATGTACGTAATAACAATTTTCCTTATTATACTACCTTTAAGACGTTTGTGTGTGATAGTTTTTCAACATCCAAAAGTAAGATACCTTAAGATACCCGTATACCTGAAGAGGTAGGCAGAGGCACAACTAGGGCACCCACGACGAGCCGAAGACAGTAAGTCCGTTTGTTTTAAGAATACAAATCTTTTAAAAAAAGTATCTTCACGCCCATAACCCCGAAGAGGTAGGCAGATGCACAACTAGGGCACCCACGGTTGCCAAAGACACTAAGTCCTACAATGTGATAGGTGGCAAGCCTATAGCCAGCCGGGCTCATATCCAATCCCGGGCAGCTTTATTTTTATTACAAAATTTAATCGATCGATGGGGATGGAAGGGACCCCGGGGATCGAACCCGAGACCTCAAGAAGTCAAGTCCGACGCGGGACCGCTAAACCACAGAGGCCATAAGCATGTACCTCTTTTTTCGTAGTACGATAAAACTGCAGAAGAAAGTTATAGCATTTTTTACAAAGGGCAGCCAATAAGGTCACGGTTGTAAGACTAATAAGATGCAATCGTGGCTAGACTTTCCGGAATCAGTATCAGGAAACACTTGATTCACGTGGACTACACAAGTGGCACTTGTGCGAGTCGACTCGTGTGAAAAACTGTGCCTTTCACACTGCATCCGGTTTTTTTAAACCAAAAATGGTACCCATATAATACCCAGATAATATAGTAGCAAGTCATCATTAAAAAATGGGGTGATCTTAAAAATGAATGGAAATGAAAATGAAATTTAATTAATAATTTATTTACTTTTTTATGTAACATCTCTGTTTTAATAACTTTGTATTTACACACTTTTTTTGTAGTTAACACTTGTACTTATCCACTGTACACTTTATTTAAGGCCCCATACTCAGTCAGCCAGAAGAGCTAATCACCGCGCTCCTCCGTTCTATGATTACTATGAACAATGGCGCTCTAAAGTAAACGTCTTAAGCGACAAATCAATATTTTTGGCACTATTAAAGTAATTTGAAAAAAAGTATAAAAACTGAAACACTTATCTTTTAGGTATAGTACTTATCTATGTTTATGTGAAATCAGGTGTCGATATTTTCACAATTGAAGTAGACAGAAAGCAAAAGCTTTCAAAAAAGGGTTAACTTTTTGATATTTTTCTATCGAGCAAAGTGAAATGAATCGTGTTTTGGAAACACTAGTCTAGTAAAGCATATTCACGTTAATCTTGTGTATTTTTGTCAGCAAGATCCATGATTGCTCTGTATGAAAAAAAACGGTAAACTGCTGACGTATTTTAGCGTATACGGCCCCTTAACACTTTTTGTTACTCTCCAGCCAACCGGTTTCATTTTTTACAGCATCATCAGGGCTTTGAAACTAAAGATAAAACGATTGTTTTAATTTATTCAATACTTATTTGGTTGGATGTTACTGACGGTACCCACATATAAAAAAAGTGTATAGTGGATAAGTACAAGTGTTAACTACAAAAAAACGTCTGTGTAAATACTAAGATATTAAAACAGAGATGGCGCATAAAAAAGTAAATAAATTAATATACAAATTTCATTTTCATTTCCATCGGCATACGTGCTATCGTCGGCACTTGGTGCCAAGTAAAGTGCCTTTGTATTTATATACAATGTACAGGTTATTTTTACCTATAATTATGGTAACTTTAAATTTATACAATGTACATAAATACTGTATATAATCTCAAAGCATCTAATTTCTGAAGCACGCGTTCACGATGCGATTGTTTCGGCTTAGGACATTAGCTGTAATGGTAGAGCTGACCTTAGCCTCCTTGCCGTCTGGCTTCATAGCACCGAACCGCTAAAATCATTCACTCTCGCTGCCTGCTTTTTATGGTTAGGTGTTTGTGGTTTTTCTAAGGTCATTGTTATATGCAATATAATATTTACATTTTACACATAAAATTATGTTAACTAAGGTCTTATTAATAGGAACTACAAATAATATCAATCGGATATTATCCGAGGGTGTTGTCAAGAGTCTCCAAAACCGGCGTGTTTGTATGAAAAGGGTAATGAATGTGAAGGAAGCAAGACAAGTTTGTCAGGATCGTGAGGTCTGACACTCGATACTTTCTGCCTACCCCGTAAGGGACTTGGCGTGAAGATATGTATGTATGTAAAAATAATATATCCGATGAAGGGTTCGTTTTTAGGACATCTAAGGTGTTAGTACAACTTTGAGGTCGAAATTTTTAAAATCCAAAATGTCCCCGTTTCTATCTAAGTTTTGTAAGAAAAAATACAGAGAACAAGCATGCGGGTTTCCTGATTAAAAAAAACGTCCGTGGCCTATATACACCAAAGATGTTATGGATGTGTCGCTAATCTGTTACCGGGGTATTAAGCCTAATATCTAAGTTGAATGGCTTCCAGAGAACCTGACACTTTCCAGACAACATGACATTGTCATTATGACCACAGAAGTAGGTAATCCGGTAGATCCCTACCCGGGCAAGTTGCTGCACAGCACTTTACCACCAGTGGTCCTGTTGGTAACGAAATTCAATTTAAGTAAAGTACAGTACAGTAAGAAACTTCACTGAGTAAGGCCTACAGGAAATTTTGCTTAATTAGTTTATTCAAGATTTTAGTCTAAACGGGGATATTAAAAATAGCTGAACGCATTCGCACATTGTTTTCCCTATATTGTCTATTTAAATACAAGTACTTTGCATTTGGTAGGAAGATGTATCCAATATTTGTTAAGCGAAATAGCAATATATGAAAGGCCTGGAAAGGTGTTTTTGGAGTTTACTCCTTAAGAAACGATTTGAGTTATAAGGCATGGTACGGAAATTTTATGAGGAGTAAAATCAAGTGTAACATGAAAAGTTGAGGCGTTACGTAGAAAGAGACAAACATATATATCTGTAGGATTGAACGTGTAAAAGAATGAGATGGAATACATTACACAGCGTATCTCATTCTCGGGATCTCTGCAGGTGCATGATAGTCTCTGTGCAGGAGGAGTTGCTATTTGGATACTATTACTATTAGAAGTGTGATCCAAATACTGACTATTTGGATCACACTTCTAATATCCGCGATGATACAAATTTAAGAAGAATTAACATAACCAAATCTGCTGTAGGAGATAAGAGTGCTGCAAGATACATTTCGTAAGGAGTAAACTCCAATCGTGCATCGTAGCTGACACACACACACACTTTTTTTTATTTTATGACGTAAGTCTTATTATTAATCGCTTAATCCGAGCTTACAACTGTACTTGTTACTACCTGAGTAGCCAAGCCAAGGCCGGGACAGAGCTCATCGCAGCGGATTTTTTTGCGGCACCCAGCGCTCAGTCCCGATGGAGCCTACAGTCCTTAGAAAGGAGAGTATGTGAATAGGACTATTGACATTAAAATGCTAAAGTTTTGTACGACAACTAACAGAGGCGCCCATTTCGACCTTTTTTTTTATGATATTGGAAGGCAAACAAGCAGACGGATTTCCTGATGGTAAGAAAATCCCGCCGCCTAGAGAAACCAAAGGTGGTAATGGTGCGTTGCCAACCTGAAGCCGGGATGTTAGGCCTTGAGCAAAAGTAAGTTTACCGGCTACCTCACCCTCCGAACCGGAACACGTCATGACGTTATGGCGGCAGGAATAGGTAAGGCGGTGGTACCAATCCGGGTGAGTCGCTGCAAAACTCTGCCACCTAGTCAGATGTCACGGTGTTAGTGACGGTAAGCCTTTGCTCGCCTTTTACGAGCTGCTTGGCATAGGAAGGCAGATGGTCTATTCTACACAGGAGCCCGGACCAACACGGGGAAAAACCTTTGTGGAGTGCAGTCGAATTTTCCTGATGATGCTTCGGTTACGAAGCGAAACGTACGTTGAGTTTTAATAATGTGTATTGTTGCTGCTAATAATACAGTCTAGCGGTGTGTGTTGTGTGGAGCTGGATATATTTAGGAGTTTTAGCTTTCGGTGAGTCCAATTCATTCATAGCACACTATTTTGCCTGTTTTGTCACGCCATAATACGTATACATTTTTGGCAGGAAATTGCAAATTAAATAATTTTATTTGGATTTTAGTAGCCCTACTTGTTCGGCGCCCCTTCAGTTTCGACTAAATACCACAAGAGTAGAAAATCATAACATTTTAGTTAAATTGTATGACAGGATTTATCGAACATTTTTTTCCCCGTGTCATCCAGGCTCCTTTGCAGAATAGACCATCTGCATTCCTGCCAGGCAGCTCATAAAAGGCGAGCATAGGCTTACCGTCACTAGCACCGTGACATCTGACTAGGTGGTAGAGTTTCGCAGCAACTCACCCAGATCAATACCACAGTCTTACCTATTCCTGCCGCCATAACGTCGTGACGTGTTCCGGTTTAGAGGGTAAGGTAGCCGGTAAACTTACTTTTGCTCAAGGCCTAACATCCCGACCTCAGGTTGGCAACGCACCATTACCGCCTTTGGTGTCTCTAGGCTGCGTGAATTTACCATCAAGAAATCCGCCTGCTTGTTTGCCTTTCAATATCATAAAAAACCCTCATGTAATTAATAAGCATTAAAAGTACGTTATAAACCCAAGTCTGGAAAGTTTTAGCATATCATAAAAAAAAGATTCACAACGTCTTAGTTAAATTATATGACAGGCTTAATCGAACGTTAAAATAAACATAAAATCAATCATAGGTCACATTACTGAATCGTGACTTTAATGATCGCATGTTCTTGGGCCACTTGGCAGTATCTAATTAAAGGACCTGTGTTCAATGGTAAAACGTGGTTGGTGATGTCTGATGATCCAATTCTTTTACATAATGATGCAATAACACTGAACTTTAATACATCTCGGTTTGTTGTCATGGTCAAGTTATCTAGATAACATGACAAAATCATATAACTTTTGAATTGGGTAAGGTAGGGCAAAATGATCGAAGAGTTAAAAGAGGTCCAAATATCTCAGAATTTATACACTGTGCGCAGGTTCGGATTTAAGGGAGGGCAAGTGGGGCGAAAACCCCGGGGCTTCCCCACGAAGAGCCGCATACTAGACACTGTAGTCTTTGAAAATCCGACTAGTAAACATATTTTCCTTTGATATTTTTTTAACTGTGTACCTAAAGTACTTTTTTTTTATGACATTGGAAGGCAAACAAGCAGACGGGTTTCCTGATGGTAAGAAATTCCCGCCGACTAGAGACACCAAAGGTGGTAATGGTGCGTTGCCAACCTGAGGCCGCGATGTTAGGCCTTGAGCAAAAGTAAGTTTACCGGCTACCTTACCCTCCGAACCGGAACACGTCATGACGTTATGGCGGCAGGAATAGGTAAGGCGGTGGTACCAATCCGGGTGAGTCGCTGCGAAACTCTACCACCTAGTCAGATGTCACGGTGTTAGTGACGGCAAGCCTATGCTCGCCTTTTACGAGCTGCCTGGCACAGGAAGGCAGATGGTCTATTCTACAAAGGAGCCCGGACCAACACGGGGGAAAAAACATTACTACATTGTTTTTAAATATTAATAGAAAACTCGACTGAAAAAAGTTATTTATTCTATTTAGAAAAAAGTTTGAGGCTAGAAGGTCGCTACTCGTTTGTTGCCCCAAGACCCCTAGAACTCTGAATCCGACCCTTACTGTACTTTTAGAGATGAAATTTCAGTCTTCTTTGGAAAAAATAATATAACTAGCGAGTATATTTAAAAAACTAAATTCGCTGGAGAGGAGGAATCCGATTCTGATTCGAAAGAAATATATAAAATGATTTAAGTCCAGTAAAACTGGATAAAAAACAATTTCGATTTTATAAGTCATCTGGGTAGACAAAAATAAGTATTTTGCTTGATTTCTCTAGGATTTCATCATTAGATCCAGATATGGTGTCAACGGGACGTGAACGGGACTATCTCGGAAGTACGCCGACGTCAAAAAAACTTAAATGCCGAATATATAACCTCTTTCTTTTTTTAAAGTCCGTTGCTAAGTTTACGTGGGATTCGGATAGCTTGAAGATTATAATTTGATATACTTACCTTCGTTAAAAACCTCCTTGCCCAATTTTCCACACTAGAATAAAGTGTAGTAAATTCAGCATATCTTCTTTACTTACCTTAAGTGCGTGTAATTTGACAAATAAAGCATTGAGAACTTTTAAAGAGGAATAAAAAATCTTGCTGAAGGATATAGGTACATAACAAGTACTTACGTTACGTCTTCGCCGTGTTGGTCCGATCTCCTTTGTAGAGTAGACCATCTGCCTTCCTGCCAGGCAGCTCGTAAAAGGCGATCATAAGCTTAACGTCACTAACAACGTGATATCCTACTAGGTGGTAGAGTTTTGCAGCAACTCGCCCGGATAGGTACCACCGCCTTACCTATTCCTGTCGCCATAACGTCAGTGCTTGCCGTTGACGTGTTCCGGAGGGTAAAATAGCCGGTAAACTTACTTTTGCTCGAGGCCTACCATCCCGGTCTCCGATTGGCAACGCACCATTACCACCTTTGGTGTCTCTAGGCGGCGGAATTTCTTACCATCAGGAAATCCGTCTGCTTGTTTGCCTTCCAACAACAAAAAAAACTTATTATCTAACCAAAAAACATCTATGTACCCTCATCCTACCCTACTCATACTGAGTAGGCATATTAGCATTCATAATTCTTCTTCGTATGACATAATTAAATAATAAGCACACGGCTCTTCTGCTGATGGTAATGGTAAGGTCTTGTTCATCAAGACATGTCAAGACAGTCATTATAGAAGCCAGTATAGGCAAGGCATCCCAACCCAGGCAACTTGCTTCACAGCACTCTACTACAGATGGTCTTGTTGGTACTGACCTACACTTTAATCTGTGCACGTCTCTTACGAGCTGCTTGGCAGAGAGGTAGGCCATCCTACTCGGCCGACCCGGACCAACACGGGGAAAAGCTAATAAATTGAAACACAGTTCATTCGTCCTTTATTTAGTAGAACCCAAAGCAGTGATTCGAACATGATATATTTGAAACTAACATAAAGAACTGCTTCAAGCAATTATAAGTATTGTTTTTAGCAATTATAAGTTTTGGTCGACCATTGGTCAAAATTCGACCATAATAATTTTTTATATCTTTTTGATCAGAACGCCATCTTCATTTCTTAAGACCAACTAATTTGTTTCCAAACTTTATTGTGCGCCATCTGTGATCTTTAAACGTTATCATCAATATATTTGTTTGTGTGTGTCAAATGCATGGTAGTACGTATAATGTTTTACTTCTTGAATTAATGCACTTTATAAACATTATCATTAAAAATATTAGCGTTCTGCACTTCTTCTACACATGAACTATAAGTGTGCCAAATTTCATACTCCTCCATCAACGCAATTTTCGTAAAAAGAGGTCCAAAGTTTTTGCTTTACATATTAACAAATAGATTTAACGATATTTTTAGTAACTAGGTTAGAAGTGACGATGCAAAAAGTGAGTTTGTAGAAAACTTCTGAATTGCGGTGCAATAGATATCTGAATGGTATATCGTCTGGTAACACAAGCACTCGACTTAACATTGGGCAAGGCTGTTTAAATCGTAACATTATGATATTTCTATTATCAACATCCTGATGGCCTCTGTGGTCTAGCGGTTCAGTTGTTGGACTTGACTGCATGAGGTCCCGGATTGGGAAACAAAAAGAAAATTTGGGTTTTCCGAATTTCTATAAAAACAATGTTGCTCGAGATAGGATATGTGCCCGGTGCAATGCGATAGGTTTGACACCTATCACGTTGGTGGACTCAGTGTCTTCGGCTGTTCGTGGGTGCCCTGGTTGTGCCTCTGCCTACCTTTTTGAAGATATGGGCGTGAAGATACATTACATCAACATCCTGATATATCGAAATGCCGAAGCTATTGTATCAGCGACCCACGAGCTACCCTAGAAGCTGACTTTTACACATAATGACGCTTTCAAAACACTGACCAATATTTTATCAAAAAAATGATCAATACCTATATAAATTGTCAATGCTTTGTAAATGGTTAAGTTCACGTTAACATTGTGATACATTAATTAAAAACGACGGGTTGCACTCCGGGAATGCCGGCAGAAGTGAAAACTTGAATATTAACAATTTTGCACGAATTGCTTTAATTATCAGTATGAAAGTACCTACTATCATTTATGTGGTAGAATACAATATTCATTTATTGCGCTATCGTACACAAACATGACATCACGAACATTCGCGCAAGCGCCCTTCGCCATCTTACGAATTTTCGATCTGACGATCTGATGCGAGTTAAGAAGTATTTACCCATTCCGAAAAAAGTGCGCAACGCCGCTAAAGAAGTTTTCACTTCAAAAATTGTTATTAGGTTCATATGAAAAAAATATATAAATAGGCCAGTAAGTACCTCTGTCAGCTTAGCTAGTAAAACTATAAGCTAGACTTCAAAGGTATATATATCTCTCCTACATTTCATATCGGAAATCCTCCTTGCTCAATCGACAGTATTACATTTCCCTTAAACTGTAGCGTTAAATACACAAACTCCTTAAATTGGTATCGTGGGTAATAAATAACACAATTAAAAATCTCTAAAGCTTGTATTAAAAATATAAAAACATTTTTAACAGAGTAATACTATGAGTATGCTTATTTATTGCATATGTGCGATAAACCTTTACCATCATATAATTATAACTTAAAAATAACTCATTTCTTTTGCTTAAAATTAGGTTTTAACTATATATCGGACATACTATTCCATCATCTATTAAGGCGGGTACTGACTAGCGTTACAAGGTGAAATGTAACATGATATTACACAGCGAACATTAGTGCAGTCAGTACGTCAGAATTATTAATGTTTGCTTGGACTATTTCACTTTTACAGTAAAACTATTTAAATTATGTTCGTCTGCCTTACACTTTTTACACTTCATACTTTTATTTTTAAATTGGCTGAACTAATCTAAATGTAAGCGAAATTATTAATTTTATGTAATAACAACTCTATATAGATATCTTTAAAATACATTCGGTTTTCCGAAGCTTGACGAATATAGCCGAAGCGCATAATATAAATAGTAGTACTGTACTCGGTTTCGCGTTTACTTCGTAGTCAATATTTAAGTTTAAATAACTTTTGTAACTTTATTTATACTAGAACAATTTAAACGGATAGGTTTTTTAATTAAGAGAAATAGTAAAACAAACAAACAATCAAAAGTGATTTCTAATGGAGTTTCCCTAAGCGTTATGGATGACAAGTGTAGAACAAAAAAATCATTTAAATACTAAAACAAATTATTTATCGATGTCACGAGCTAGTGAAATAGACACAAAATATTAAAATGTTGTTTAGATTCAAAATTAAATACATG
Organism: Calephelis nemesis; assembly: GCA_002245505.1. Taxonomy (NCBI): domain Eukaryota; kingdom Metazoa; phylum Arthropoda; class Insecta; order Lepidoptera; family Riodinidae; genus Calephelis; species Calephelis nemesis. The sequence goes on from NJDD01005518.1 coordinate 17,611, forward strand.
GTGTATTTGACACCGTAACGAAAACTTCTGTGGTAGTTTATATATCGGACTTCGAAATTCCGTTCACAGTTGTTGTCGGTAACAAGTGATTAAATATTTAGCAGTTTTTCAGCCCGCAATGTATAGCGAACAAAGTATATGCATTAAGCCGCGCGTTGCGAGATGTAAGTGCCGACCTAACACCCCGTTCTATTACATTGCTGTTTTTAGTAAAAATGTGTTATTTATGAGATTTTAAATAAAAATCGAGTTGCGGGAGATAGTATTAATGAAATAATAGTAAAAATTATAAAAAAAAATGCATTTCTTAAAAAAAATTTAAAAAATGTTTGCGTGTACTAGCGTACACTCGTAAGAAGTGAAGAAGTGAAACTTATTTATGACGTTATTTTCAAAAAATAATTATACAACTTTATGCAACTTTACAGAAATTAAATAAAGTATTGCCAATCCCTACTCCGCTGGAGAAAGTATACTTCGAACCACGCGTAGTAGGGATAAGAACAAAGATGGCGCGTAACGGAAAAATGTGACGCGTAACGAAAAAATGTTGCACTAAATTTTTTTCCAACCCCGATAAAGAAGTTTCACTTCAAAACCATGAAATTCCGACACGAAATTCCAACTACATGCATGTCTATCATGTACAGAATCCATGGTTTCATTTTTCGTTACGCTGTCATTTACAAGGTGTATGTATGTATAATGCTTTACTTTGATTCGGAGGTTTGTTCCAGCCGATTGACAGGATTAACTTTACACGTTATTTTGTAGGATTCCACCATTTTCACAGATTCTCTGACTAATATCGTCGATCGCACCGTAAACGTATGTACAAAACATACAGAAGCATCACAAAGAGAAGTTTGGAAGCTCAGATACAAGCGATACGCGAGAGTCTTACTTTTCGTCTTAAGCTTCATTTCAACGCGACCTGGTAAGGTCGTACCTTTATGCGAACAACCCGCAAATTCAAAATCTTCCAAAGTCACATCTTTATTATTATCGTCACGGATACACATTTGCCAGTACTGTGGGGCACCGGGAGTGAACTTCACGTTCTTCGTATCACCTTCCAAGCTTACATTGAAGTATATTATAAGGTTACCACATCTTTTGTTCACAAACAGATCATTCTTATACAGTATAAGGTTCTCCGGTTCAGTGAATTTCGGGTCCGGATGTCGCACTCTGAACTCTTGACATACATTTTTAGCCAAGTTAAGGATTTTTATTTTGTGGTTATTTGTATCAGCTATGTACAAGTATTTGCCATCGGGGCTGATGGACAAACCGGATGGTTCGTTGAATTTAACGGGATCGGTCGTCTCTATCATGGTTGGATTTAAGGTGCTGACTTTCTGTGTGCCGATGTCAACTTTCTTAATTTTATTGTTGTAAGTATCTGCTATGTACACTGTTTTATTGGACTCGCAATATGCAACGGCTAAAGGATGTTGCAATTTCGCTTCTATACCTATATCGTCCACGTCGCCGAAAGCGAAGAGGTTCTGAAATGAAAAGATCATTATAGACTAGCATTTTCACGCAGATTCGCCTGCGTAACTTGGCTTCTGTTATACCAATTTGGATGAAACAAAGCCTATGTCACACGTGGGTAATGTAGCTTTCGAATGGTGAACGAATTTTTAAAATCGGTCCAGTAGTTTTTGAGCCTATTCATTACAAACAAACAAACAAAGTTTTCCTCTTTATAATATTAGTATGATATCTGTTAGATAACAACTTTGTATTTGTTAACTCATGAGTTGCACTTTTAAGAAATGTCGGTAACTTAAATCTATACATTTTTTATGGTATAGGAAGGCAAACAAGCAGACGGATAGTAAGAAATTCACGCCGCCTAGAGACACCAAAGGTAATAGTGCGTTGCCAACCTGAGGCCGGGATGTTAGGCCTCGAGCAAAAGTAAATTTACCTGCTTCCTTACCCTCCGAACCGGAACACGTCATGACGTTATGGCGGCAGGAATAGGTAAGGCGGTGGTACCAATCCGGACGAGTCGCTGCGAAACTCTACCACCTAGTCAGATGTCACGGTGTTAGTTACGGTAAGCCTATGCTCGCCTTTTACGAGCTGCCTGGCAGGAAGGCAGATGGTCTATTCTGCAAAGGAGCCCGGACCAACTCGGGGTAAATTATAAAATAACATGTCCTGACTGACTGATCATCGCCGAGCGATCAAAGCCGTTAGACTTACAGCAAATTTGGTGAGTTAGGTCATTTTAGTAAGTAGACAATCACTAAGAATGGAATTTTGGTAATTCTACCCCTAAGGGGATGAAATAGGGGTTGAAACTTTGTATGGAATACCGTCATTTTTTAAGTTAGAAACCTGAAACTGTATTTTTGAGCTACTTATTAAAAATGAGTATACATATTTAAGCGTTTCTGGAAATTCTACCCCTAAGTAGGTGATATAAGGGTTGAAAGTTTGTATGAAAAACCGTCATATTTTAAGTCAGAAACCTGAAACTGTATTTTTGAGCTACTTATTAAAAATGAGTATATATATTTAAGCGTTTCTGTAAATTCTACCCCTAAGGGGGAGAAATAGGGATCCTTACTATTGCTGCTATAATGTTATATATAAAATTTTCGTGTCACAATGTTCGTTCCCATACGGCTTAAACGGCTTGATTGATTTTCATGAAATTTTGTGAGCATATTAAGTAGGTCTGAGAATAGACCAACATCTATTTTTTATAACCCTAAGTGATGAGGGTGAATCATTTTCATACCCCTTAGTGATAAGGGTGACTCACCCCATTTTTTTCATAGCAGAACAACGTCTGCCGGGTCAGCTAGTCAGTAAATATATTAACAGCTTAATTTTAAATGTTTTGCCGTTAGAAGTATTCAGACTAGTTTAATTATAGTTATATAAAATCATGTCGCCCTTGGCACTGAACTTTGTTTTTTATATACAAGATTCACGTACCGCAATAACACATCATGGCCAAATCAATGGGTTTGAATTAAAATATGAATAAATTTATTTTTTCTCTTACAATAGACAAACATTAAACATAGATAAATAGATCTTAAGTTAAAGAAATTATATTGTTTAAACCTGTTTATAAGAGATTGGTGCCGCCTCGTTGATTAAGTGGCTAGCGTACACGCCTAACTACATTGCCCTACCGCGAGGCTGGGGTTCGATTTCCGACGGGGGCAGGCATTTGTGTGATGAACATTTAGATGTCTGCATTTCCGGGTCTGGGTGTTTATTAAATTTATTCTAGTTACTATTTAAGTATATCTATGTAATAGTATCGTTGACTAACACCCATAACACAAGCATATAATTTGCTTACTTTGGGGTTAGATTCAATGTGTGTGACTTGTCCAGGGATATTTATTTATTTACTTTTAGGTATAAACCTGTGTCACAGGTTACCAATGCCCCCATATACTAATAGGAATATAGTATACAATGGTATAGAATGAGTTTGAATGAAAATACTTAATGAATTATAAACAGTCAGCGTTTTGTGAATAGTCAACGTCTTACGTCAATTTACAAATGTTATTTTTTTTAATTTTATTCCGTCTGGGAAAGGCAAAGGATCTGAGTCCATACAGCCATGTCTTCCTTATAATAAATCTTTTTCATGTTATATATTTTCAATTTATGTCTTCCGTACCTATTCATTCTTTATTTCAGTCATTAGTCAAAATTTATAGTCATGTCTGGGTCTTGAGTAAAGCGGTGGTTTAGTTACACAAGCTCTTCTAAGAGATTTGGCAGCAGCGAGGAAATTCACGATACACCGATTTCTTCTAGATTATTTCATTTGTGCACTTTCACCAACCCCTATTCTACCCCTAAGGGGGTAAAATAGGGGTTGAAAGTTTGTATCAAAGATCGTCATTCTTGAAGTTAGAAACGTGAAACTTTATTTTTGGGCTACTTATTAAAAATTATGAGATACGTATTTAAGCGTTTCTGGATATTCTATCCCTAAAGGGGTGAAACAGAGAGGGGAAAAGTTTGTATGAAAGTTCTTATTAATAGGCTATAATCAGTAAATATATTAACTGTTACGCGAACAAAGCCGCGGGTAACAATACATGATTATGTTGATCTCCTTTTTGAGCAAGAAGAGATGGTTATTTGGTTTTCCTATTTTCGTTAAGAGTTTTAGCGTATCATATAGCTGCTAGTGATCGCTGGCACTTCAAAAAAATAGCAGTCACGCTATTCCACGTAATATAATATAATCATAAATAAATAGGACTACATGATATTACGATAATTATAATCTATACATTTAATAAATCTGTAGAAAGGTCAATTCTGTACATTGAAAATATTGAAAAAATAAATAGCAGGGGGTGATACTGGATCGATACTAAACCCAAATATGTGATTAAAAAAAAATTGTCAGTCTGTCTGTCTGTATGTTCAGGCATCACGTGAAAAGTAACGGTTCGATTTCGATGAAACTTGGTACAATTATACCTTATTATCCTGGGCATAAAAAAAGATACTTTTATCCTGGAAAAATACGTAGAAAAAAAATTAATCTTAATTTTTCAGTTTTAGATCGACATCCGCGCGGACAGAGTCGCGGGCGGAATCTACACATATCAACGTTTTCGACACATAAGTATAAATCACAATATCTAGCTTCTGTTGTCTAGCGGTCCGGCGTCGGACTTTACTTGTTGAGCTACCGGATTCAATCCCAGGGTTGGAAAACTAAAAAACTGAAAAAATGTGAATATTAAATTTTCTAATAAAAACCAAGTTGCTCGGAACTGGATATGTGCCCGGCTGGCTTGCATATCGTGGGACTTAGTCTTCGTCTAGTCGTAGGTGCCTATGGTAGTGTCTGTGCCTACGGTTTCGGGGATATGGGCGTGAAGATATTTTAATTTAATCAAAATCATGACATTCATTAATAACTCAAATGGTGACATGAAACAGCTTACCAGTGGGTTCCGGTGTCCGCCGCACAGTGTTGTAACTTGTCCAATAGAGAGAGCTAGTCTTCTTATAGATGAACTCTCCGAGTCCGCGATGAATATTTCTGAAGCAGTACCTTGAGGGGAATATCAAACATAGGATTAAACATAACCACAAATGGATATATCCTACTAATAAATGCAAAAGTTTGTAAGAATACTAGCTTCCGCCCGCGACGTCGTCCGCGCGGATGTCAGTCTTCGCATGATAAAACTGAAAATTAAGATATTTTTCTACGTATATTTCCAGGATAAAAAGTATCCCATTTTATGCCCAGGATAATAAAATGTAATTTCAACCAACCAAGTTTCATCGAAATCGAACCGTTAGTTTTCACGCGATAACTGAACATACAGACCGACATATAAAATTTTTTTAATGACATATTTGGGTTTGGTATCGATCCAGTAACACCCCCTGCTATTTATTTTTTCAATATTTTCAATGTACAGAATTGACCCTTCCACAGATTTATTGTATGTATAGATATGTATTTTTGTAACGCACAAACTACTGAACGGATATAGATGAAACTTTACTAGCAGCCCGCCCCGGTTTGCACGGTTATGAATTATACATATAAACCTCCCTCTTCAATCACTTTACATATTAAAAAAAAAAACGCATCCAAATCCGTTGCACAGTTTTAAGCATTTAATACAAAGTGACAAAACGACAGAGGAAGCGACTTTGTTTTAAATTATGTAGTGATGTATCACTATGTATGTATCAAAGTAACATATAGGCTACAATGAAAAAAAAAATACATAAATTGGTATGCGCGCAAAGCCACGAGTGGAAGCTAGTAAAAAAAACATTCCTAACTTTCATTGGACACGTTTAGTGTGGTATTGTGTAGATGGTGCATTGCAAAAGGGTACTGTTACTGTTGTAGTCTGATGTAGACAATGGTAACAGTAGTGTAGACCAGCGTGATGGAGATGGTTCTTACCTACATTGTCTATTGTCTACCTTTAGAATCTACAGGTTTGTTGTTGTTTTTTTCTTTCAGTTTATTGTAACTCATTACAGTTAAGTAGATAGGTAAAAAGTTAACTGAAAGAAAAAAATATTTATAAAACATTGAAATAATTTTATTCTTCACATCAAAAATTCAATGAATATAACCTAAAAGTTTTTGTTCTGTTATAAACTTAAGTGTATTTACATTTCACGCAAAATTTAAATGCGCCTCTAAATTAACAAGTCCTTAAGCCGAATTTCTTTAAGATATCGGTGGAGATATTTGCGGGGAAGTGAGAGATCGTACCGCGCTCTCGCTCATACTCGTGCTTCTCCCACCCGAATCCGTTGTTAGCTTCC
>NJDD01005518.1:24081-41995 GCA_002245505.1 Calephelis nemesis
AAAAAAAAAAAAAAAACTCGTGCTTCTTCTCGTTTGGTCGGGTACAGTTGAGTTAAATTTTTATTTTGTTTTATGAACGTTGTATTTTATACTATGTACATATTATTAAAATAAATATTGTTTTTTTGACAAACACACAACCTTTTGGATATATAGTAAAAATTAGTAAGATATGACATGACTTTCTTCCTTCATTGCACATGCATAATTTTCTCCTCAGTGGCTCAATATAAAGGTTAGATGATTAATATTAATATACTTAACTGTAACAACAAACATACCTGGCCCAGACTACAGAATGAACTTCGAGTGAGGCTAATTTAAGTTTAGTGTCAGCTGTATTTCGTAATCGTTTGATATGGGGTTCTATTATATATAATTAAAAACTGAACTTATATCATATTTCTGTAAATTAAATAATAATGTAACTAATTTTTTATTATTACTTATTACTGATTGACACTTTGTATATTGAAATTAAAAATAATAATGAGTAGAACTAACTGTGTAATATTATAATTATTTGAAATTGGAACATTATCACATATATATTTAAAACTAAATAAGAAGGAAACTGACTGATTCATTATTAATGATTGACATTTTGTATATTGAAATTAAAAACAATAATGACTTGAACTAATTTTGAAATCCTATACTTATTTAAATTGAACTAATATCATATTTCGTAAAATTGAATAAAAATGTAACTGAATTATTAGATTAAGCTGAAATAAAATGAAAAATTATAATTTGCATGCTAGAATTTAGCAAAATAGGTGTGATCCTTACTATATTTAAGACCTGAATTGTAACCCTATTTTTCTTGCAAATAAAGGATTTATTATTTATTTATAAAAGTAGATGTAAGATGTAAGTGGGGTCTCACCGGTCCGAAGCGCGAGGCCGGAGGGCTGGGCGAAGGCGGCGGTGTGGGGGTACGCGCTGTTGCGGGCCGCCTCCGCCCCCGAGCCCGCGATACACGCGCACGTGCCTGCCGGGGACAATACCATCACCATCGAAATTTGTGGAAACTTTTTTTTTTTTTTTTCGAAATGACTACTGTTGTGTACGTCTAAAGACTTTTACAACGTCACCGGGCTACGTGGCGAGCAGAGTGCTCAGCCAGAGATTGAAATTTGGGTGGGGCCTGTGACCCCCCTCCCTAAGGGTGCCTCCTGTGAGACCGTACCTCGGCTTAGGGTGGGATCTTGGTTAGATTCGGTAGAGGACATCGTGGCTGTGTTCCGCCCAGGGCGGAACAAGGGTCTTCGCCGCCCCCGTCGGCGGCGGTGTCGCGGGTTTGTATGTGTGTGTGTAGTGTTGTAGTGGAAACTTATCCCTAGCACGAGGAAGTGCTAAAATAATATACCTAATATATTATTACGTGATGCCAAAACTTTGGACCCCTTTTTATGAAAATTGTGCTGACGCAGGAGCATAAAATTTGGCACACTTATAGTTTATATGTCGGAGAAGTGCAGTACGCTAATATTTTTCAATAATAATGCTTATGAAGTACATTAAATCAATAAATAAAACATTACCCACACTACCATGCATTGACACACACAAATAAATATATTGGTGTTGACGATAAAAGATCACAGATGGCGCACTAAAGATATTGAAAACAAAGTAGTTGGTCTTGAGAAATGAAGATTGCGTTCTTATCAACAAGATATTAAAATTTGTTATGGTCGAATTTCGACCAATGGGCGACCACTAGTAATTCCTCTCCATTTCTCTCATGAATTATCGCTTGAGACATCAACAAAATTAACATTTTTAATTAAACATATAGAAATTCATGTTCATAAAAAATAAACTAATGTAAAATCTTAAAAAGCAACAATAGAAAAATCCTTACCTTCTGAATAAGATTTGTACTTCCACCATATGGTATTATCGAGGAAAAGAGCCCAAATTTGATGCGAACCAGCACAAGCTATCAACAGCACGCGACGTTTCTCGTCTTTCTTATCTTTTTCTAAACCAAATATACATATATATATAATCAAAAACAGTAATTACAATATCAATAACTTTCTATATACAAAGTCATCTTCGTGTGAGAACTGAACTTTTAAACCTGATTTCCGAGTAGACAAAGAATATCTGTACCAAACGTCGTAATCTTTGCAGACCAGCACATATTCATCCACATTCATTGCTCTTTCCTCGTGTTGGTCCGGGCTTCTGCCTTCCTGCCAGGCAGCTCGTAAAAGGCGAGCATAGGCTTACCGTCACTAACACCGTGACATCTGACTAGGTAGGTAGAGTTTCGCAGCGACTCACTGCCCTACCTATTCCTAAAGCCATAACGTCATGACGTGCTCCGGTTTGGAGGATAAGGTAGCCAGTTAACTAACTTTTGATCGAGGCCTAACATCCCGGCCTCAGGTTGGTGTCTCTAGGTGGCGTGAATTTCTTACCATCAGGAAATCCTTCTGCTTGTTGGCCTTCCAATATCATAAAAAGACATGTGGTTTTCAGAAGCTCTTGACAAATCCTCAGATAAGATCCGGAGCCATTTGGTCGTGAAATGTCAATCTAGCGGGGACTTATATCCATCCACATTTGAACTGCAATATCAATAAATTTTTCAATCTTTGATCTGTGCTTTTTTCCAAAAACATTCCTCATTTTTACACCAACATTCCCTTTCACACAAAGTATAATATATCACAAATTGCACTCCTTTTAGAATCTGAATATTATTTATCCTATCCTGTTATCAATATTATATATATGCGAGAGTTTGTATATTTGTTTGTTTAAAGGAGTAACACTTCATATAAAAACTGCTGAACTGGCTTTCATGGAATTTGGCACACACATAGAGGGTAACTTGGATTAATACATAGGTTAGTTTTTATCCCAAAAAAATAGATCCTGTGAGACCATTGCGGGCAACAGCTGAGTTTACATATAACAGACTATTTAACAGAGATTTCAAGTCGCTAATAGTAAATGTAATTAAATAAAAAGTACATACCTTTTCCCTCGCTCTTGTTCTCGTCCTTGTCTTTTTCCTTGTCCTTGTCGGCGGGCAGGGCCGCGGGCCGCACGGACATGTCCAGGTCCGGGGTACAGTACAAGGTCACGTCCCACGGGGACGACAGCGCTTGCAGCCCGAGGCACTTGCCGCCTGCACAACTTTCATTTCAAAGATGGCTCCACATATGGTTTTCTTTATAATATTGTAAAGCAAACAAGCAGACAGATTTCCTGACGGTAAGAAATTCACGCCGCCTAGAGATACCAAAGGTGGTAATGGTGCATTGCCAACCTGAATCCGGGAAGTTAGGCCTCGAGCAAAAGTAAGTTTACCAGTCAACTCATCCTCCGAACCGGAACCGAAACACGTCAACAAGTGCTGATGTAATGGCGGCAAATAAGTTACATGTGTGTAAGCTACATGTGTACAGTATATTTGCTATATTTACTGCTATACGATATATACTAATCGGCAAATATGGCAAATAACAAATACCGCTTGCTAAACGTCTCTCGGTTTTTCAAATTACACCAAATATTTGCTTTACTTACTGCAATATATAACTATTTGGCAAATATGGCAAATAACAAATACCGCTTGCTAAACGTCTCTCGGTTTTTCAAAGTACACCAAATATTTGCTATACTTACTGCAATATATAACTATTTGGCAAATATGGCAAATAACAAATACCGCTTTCTAAACGTCTCTCAGTTTTTCAAAGTACACCAAATATTTGCTATACTTACTGCAATATATAACTATTTGGCAAATATGGCAAATAACAAATACCGCTTGCTAAATGTCTCTCAGTTTTTCAAAGTACACCAAATATTTGCTATACTTACTGCAATATATAACTATTCGGCAAATATCGCAAATAACAAATACCGCTTGCTAAACGTCTCTCGGTTTTTCAGAGTACACCAAATATTTGCTATACTTACTGCAATATATAACTATTTGGCAAATATGGCAAATAACAAATACCCCTTGCTAAACGTCTCTCGGTTTTTCAAAGTACACCAAATATTTGCTATACTTACTTCAATATATAACTATTTGGCAAATAACAAATACCGCTTGCTAAACGTCTCTCGGTTTTCAAAGTACACCAAATATTTGCTATACTTACTGCAACATATAACTATTTGGCAAATAACAAATACCGCTTGCTAAACGTCTCTCGGTTTTTCAAAGTACACCAAATATTTGCTATACTTACTTCAATATATAACTATTCGGCAAATATGGCAAATAACAAATACCGTTTCCTAAACGGCTCTCGGTTTTTCAAAGTACATCAAAAGAGACAATAAGCAAACACGCAACCATACCAGACACACATGGTCTGCTCAAACAAGCTGCAAGTGCCACGATCATTTGGTATAAGCGTATTGCTACATTTTTTTTGACTTGGTACAGAAAAAAATCGCCTCTGTGGTCTAGCGGTTCGCGTGTTGGACTTGACTTCATAAGGTCCCGGGTTCGTTTCCTGGGTCGGGCAACAAAAAGAAATTGTGGTTTTTCCAATTTTGTAATAAAAGAAATGTTTGCCCGGTTTAGCGACAGGTTTGCCACCTATCCCACTGTGGGACTTAGTGCCTTCGGCTAATCGTGGGTGTCCTGGTTGTGCCTCTGCTTACCGCTTCAGGGATATGGGCGTAAAGATAGTTAAAAAATTACACTAAGAAACAATAATTTACAACGTCTTGTTATTCATGTCAATGTATAGACGGTTGTATGTATTTACTCCTACGTTGAAGATTTTGAGAAATACAACAAATATCGAAAAGCATATGCTTTTGTAAAGTCACGATCATATGCCAAAAGCTAAGTTGCTAAGCAGCTTTTAAGATATGAGTATCGATGTATTTTACTATAAACAAGGTTTTGCGATTAGGGATGAAACGATACAAGTAAATCCAAGTATGTACTCGATACTTATCTCCGATATCAAGTACATTTTAGTATCGATACTTCGATATGAATTATCGAGTAGGTATAGGTTAAAAGTGCTCATATCAGTAAATTATCAGTAAACACACACACACACACACAATCACGCACGCACACACGCACATACACACCGNCACACACACACACACACACACACACACACACACGCACGCACGCACGCACGCCCGCATGCACGCTCGCAAGCACGCACACACACAGTCACGTCCAACTTTCGGTCAGGGGTTAAAAACACTTCTGATGTAGGCTTACATGTAAAAACGGGTATTTACCTAAATCCCCGACCTTGGCCTGCTCCCCGGTACCCGCCAGCACCTCCACAGTGCCAACGTCGAGGTGCGCTATCCGCAGTGTATGGTTGTTGGTGTCACAGATAACCAGCACACTACTGGACAACCAGCACAGACCTTGCGGGGAGTTGAACTGTGCTTCTGATATTTCTGAAAAACATTAGAGGCATTACTTTGTTGTACCAGGAAATTACATCGTTACATTAATTAAACACTACGTATACCCCAGAACTTGAGAACGACTTTAGGACGTTTTAAAGTGAATTATTTAAAGATGAGACATTTATTTAATTGTTTTGAGTTTTGGCGCCATCGAGAGAAAAGAGGATAGAAGTTTTTTCATGATCAATGAATTTCATCTATACATCGAGTGAAATTAGTCAATGTTGGTGGCATTTTGTAGAATTTTGTTCAGTGAAAGTGTACTAATGAAATAATCATGAAGAAATTAGCGTATCGTGTATTTCCTAGTTGCCGCCAAATCTCACTATATGGGCTTGAGTATTCACTATATGGCCACCGCTTTACCCAAGACCCTGACATGACTCACTGACAACTTATGGCTAATTATAATTGAATCCCGGTTTTGGTCAATTTCATGTAAATTTCTACTTGACTAATGGCAAAATGGTAACGCGAATGCCAAAACCTAAAGAAAGAACAGATTCAATTTTTTCAATGGAAAAACACATGAATTCATGGTTGGATGGCTTTACCATTCATGACTAAACTTAGTAGTATTCAGTAGTCTATAATAAGAAGGCGATATTAATTATAATTGGCGATAGGCTTGCCAGTTGCGCCTCTGTCTACCTCTTAGGGGATATGGGCGTGAAGATACCTTTTTTTATAATTAAGAATGCAAGTCTTTGATTTAAAAATGCAACATACATACTGCCATCTTTAAAACCTGGCTCCGTCCCACCAATGATACGGAGGACAATGCCAGAACAGTCCGTCAGTAATATCCGATGGTGGCCTGAGTCTGAAATCGCTAGATATGGTTCTTCTGCACGCCCACGATAAAATGGATTCAATGCAATCTAAAACAAAGTGTAGTGGATGAGAGTTAAAGCTAATGAAAATATCTATGTAGTTAAAATGTATGGAATACTCATATACATGTTAAAAACTAATATATGTTTCTACAAATTTTAAAGAAAGAAAAAATTTCGCCCTGACAGGATTTGAAGCTGTACCCTTTCATCTCAAGCCGACCAATACTCTAACCATTTTAGCTACTGAGGATTCAAGTCCTGTTGCCAAATTTTTAATTTCTTTCTTTACCGTTACTAACCGTAATGACCTATTTCACAATTTTATCACAAAGTCACAAATTTGATTTATGTCTTATAAATTTCTTTACAATCAATCATCAGTTATATATATGTCAAAACAAACTGTAAAAATGAGCATCAACAATGCATATAATATAGCAAATTCTCAGCGAAATTAAGAAATTTATTATGGATTGGCAGAAAAAGAAGAAGAAAACTAAACTAGAATAAATGTTCACTGTTTTCTTAAAGCTTATTAATTACAAAAAAAGTTCATAATCTATATATTAATACGTGAAACAAAAACTTATGACCCCTTTTTGCGAAAATTGCTGACGGAGGAGCATGAAATTTGGCACACTTATAGTTTATGTGTCGGAGAAGTGCAGAACGCTAATATTTTTTAATGATAATGTTTATAAAGTACATTAAATCAATAAATAAAACATTACCCACACTACCATGCATTGACACACACAAATAAATATATTGGTGTTGACGATAAAAGATCACAGATGGCGCACTAACTATTCAGCAAACAAAGTAATTGGTCTTATAAAATGAAGACAGTGTTCTTAACATTTATTATGGTCGAATTTCGACCAAAGGGCGACCACTAGTTCCTATTAAAAACTAAAACACAAAAGTCTTTTTTACCTTACTAGGAAAATAAAGTACGTCATTATCCTTAGCTTTGAAATGTTTGTTGAGGGCCAGGGGCAAGGAAGCATTTGATATTCGAGACTCAAAATGGCGCAAAGTTGCTCCCACATACCACACCAACTCGTCTCTGTTGCCCTCACCCGTTAATACAAATAATGGTTTATTTCCTGGTCCTGTAACATTACAAATCATTTAAGGAATAAAAAAAAAAGATCTTCACACCCATATCTCTAAAAAGAGGCATGACTAAAGCACCCAAGACTAGCCGACTCACAATGTGGTATGTGTCAAGCCTATCGCTAACCGGGCACATATTCAATCCCGTGCAACGTTATCTTTATGAGAAAATTAAAAATACATGTTTTCTAGATTTTTAATTGTCCGATCTGGTGATCGAACCTGAATCCTCAAGAGGTCAAATCTGACAACTGACCGCTCTATGTGGAGAGATGATTAAATGATATAAAATTCATTAAAAATAAACAAATTGACGCAAAAATAATATATCCTTGTGTTATAAGTAAGTATTATAGTAATACAAAGAAAGTGTGGACATCTAGCTCTTTCTCATACAAAGGTCAGCCTCTATCGGGGATCAAACCTGAGCCTCACGGATAGTTATTGGTGTTAGACATATACAATAACCCCACAACCACCAAGGCAGTAAATCAGTAAATTAATTTAATGTTAATAATCCTGTACAATTACAATAAGCACCTTACATAATTTAATTGCAAGTAACATAGGCTGTCACTTTAATTTTATATTTTTTTCAGACACTAAAATATATCTGCATAAGATAACTTTATCTATACTAATATTATAAAGAGGAAAGATTTGATTTTTTTGTTTGTGTGTTTGAAATGAATAGGCTCAGAAACTACTGGATTGATTTAAAAAAATTCTTTCACCTTTGGAATACTACATTACACCCTGAGTGACAGTCTTTGTTTCATCAAAATCGGTGCAGTAGAAACCAAGCTACACAGGCGAAGCTGCGTGAGACGGCTAGTATAATATGTCTTCACTTCATTAAAAAGGAACCTTGCAAATGTTTATAGGTGCAAAACAATCATATGATATATTATGATAATATGATAATAATAATATATTTTATTGATGTGAAACCGAAATTCTGAACATAGCCTAAAATGTAATAAAGTTAAGCAGCTTTAAAATAAAAGTTTTGGGTATGAGAACTTTAAAATAACTTTTACTAGGTAGTCGAGTTTCACAACAACTCGCCCGGATTGGTACCACCGCCTTACCTATTCCTGCTGCCATAACATCACTGCTTGCCGTTGACACGTTCCGGTTCGGAGGGTAAGGAAGCGGGTAAAATTACTTTTGGTCAAAGCCTTACTTGCCATAGGTTGGAAACACACCATAACCCCCTCTTTTTGGGTCACTAGGCGGCGTAAATTACTTATCATTGGGAATTCCTATTTTCCCTGCTATCTTCATCTGGGTGTATGCTTTACAATAACATAAAAAAAAACTAAATACTGCTAATTTTTAACATCAAAATTAAATACTGCCACTTACCCAATATTAACAATGTTGGCCAGCATTTAATTCCAAGAGCATCCCACATCAAACTCTCAGCATCATTAACAACTGGGTGATGTATGTTGTATCGTGCCACAGCTGCCATCACATTGTTAGATAGTTTTTCATTTATAAACTTTGCACAATGAACTCCAATCTGAGAAAAATATTAATTAATGTTAGGTTCAATAGTTAAATAATCAATAATAGATACAATTATTACATGTACCACTAACAATTACCAAATTCAACACTTAACTTTTGTGGTTTTTCAATGCGAGTATTCAAAAAGTCTAAATCAGAAAAAACTTAACCAAATGAACCACACATTTGGTGCAGTACGCGTTGTCATTTTTATAAACTACCACCAAATTTGGATTGTGGCCACCACTGAGAAGAGAAGACAAACTCAACGGGCTTGTCTTTGTTCCAATCTAATGGTAACATTATAAACTAGGAAAAATACAAATTACAATCTTATTTTACTTACGTACAATACTTTACTTTTGGAGCAAATAGAAAGTACAACAATCTCTACCACTTATTAAAAAATAGGTCCCCACGACAACAAGAATCCGACACTGTCAAGTCGGGATTCGCGTTTATACATTTTTCTCACAAAAACGTCAGTGCTCTCTAATTTCCGAAAGAATTTTTTTTCTTAAAGGCCTGTACTATTTGCTTGCACCTTCGACATCATCAAATTCAGGGTAAGCTATTTTAAATTCCACCCTATTTTGATACATACCTAAAATCTATAGGCTTTTAAAACAAAAAAAGACAAATTCATTTCTAAAATTTGCTATAGTTCATGAATAAAAAGGTGACAGACTCATGTTTCTGTCATCAGTACAGTTATTAGATTTACTTAATTTAAAAATCTATGCATAAAACATGAAAGAAAGCATTATTACCACAACTAGGCCATCTTCTATTTTGTGTAGTTTTTCTATGTAAGCTAAATCTGGCAAAACATGGTAACAATTTATGCAGCAGTAAGTCCAAAAGTCTAACACCACAACTTTCTCGGAGCAGTGTTGTGAAAGTGAGATTGGTTCTGCTACATTAATCCACTCTAAATCTGAAAGTAAAAACAATCATCTAAGATTAACGCTGAGGAATTAAAAATGGTCAATAAAACATTTTATTTAACTACTTACTTTTTTTAAAATCTTCTACGGGCGGCACTACAGCCCACACCTTTTTTATATGATTCGTAATGAGTACATCTCGTTCAGACTCATTGCTAGCAGACCCAACAGCTTCCGTTAAATCCATACAGGCCTGAGCTACATAGTCTAGTTGACTTGCTTCCATTTTAATCTTTGAGAGTGACGACAATTATTTTACTATTAAACAAATTAAACACAAAGACACTAAACGCATTGTTTTATTTAGATTTTGGAAATTGGAAAGCTTTGAGATTTAAATTTCCAGAAATCAGAATTCTTCCAGACTTCAGTTTTGACAGTTGACATTGACAAGTAACAACTAACAATACAGATAGTGATGACACTTCGCAAAAAAAATATCACTAGATTTGGTTTCAAAACTCCCCAGATTATTTTATTATAGAAAATAAAATACTACATTGTCAAAAAGAATTAAAAACAGAACACCTAATACAAATTAATGTAATTGTGACAATAATAGACGACAGAACATTAAAAAGGTAAAAATTAGAAACACGTGGTACATATTTTTTTAAACACTTTAATTTGGAGTCCATTATCAAGCCATTTTGAAGCCGTAACTTTTATACTATCTCAAGAAATATACCCCATATTTCTTGAGATAGTATAAAAGTTATCACCTCTGTAGTCTAGCACTCCGTCATCGGAATTGACTTCTTGTGGTCCCGGATTCAATCCTCGGGTCGTGCAACTACTAAACTAGTAAATGCGTATATAGTACTAGTAAATGCGTATACAGTGATACCGTACATGGAAGAGATAAGCATAGCAATGCGGTAACAAAAGTTGCTGCTGTGCTTAGCCTTAGCAAAAAAACAAGTATTATTAATTCTTAAAAAGTATGTCATATCTGTAAAAGGATAGTGTTAGGACATAAGAGAGATAGACAAACTATTCTAGTCTTTGGTCTGTTTCGACCATGCTGTTATTTTATCATCACTTGAAACGTGTCGGACCCAGTGAAGCGCTAAGCGCTAGCTGAAGTATAGATACTGAGGTACCTATAACATATTACTATCATTAATAATCATCATTTTTATCTTTTATGTAAATAATTTTAATATACTCCAGGTATCTCAATAATATAGCACTCTTGTAACGGAACGCATCTGGGCGCATCGTCCCGCAATAATGAATCTAGAAAGCGTTCTTACATTTTGCATGGAGCAACGCATGCCATGCCGGACCACATCGTTGTGGATCTGGCACTCGATACTCTCTGCCTACCTCGTAAGGGACTTGGCGTGAAGATATGTATGTATGTATGTATGTAAAAGCCATCAACTTGGCCACGTTAGGACCGTACCTTATTCTTTCTTTTTCTGTTTAATTCTCTTGTATTTGTCTTGTACTAAAGTAAGAAAGAAAAATACGGTCAAGGCAACAAAAAGTCTCCTGTGCGTGCTCCCCCTAAGTTAAGCATCATTTCACTTCAAAATATAGTTATGAATAAATATTTACGGTAAATTTTTAGCTAATTTAATTTGGCGTGATATGTTTGTTTGTTAATTTAGCACATTTTTTGAACAAAATTCTGAAATATAGTGAATATGAGACCAAATCTGGTGACATTTTTTCTACAGCGAGGTAATTTAAATTTGACACTAAAGACTAAAATTTGACAGTTGACACTTTCAATGTTTACAAAACTAAACATCTGCGTCTTCTGTTTTCAGATAAAATTAGCAAAACAAAGAGCTGCCGATGAAATATTGATAAAATTTAGAATAGTAATGATCAAACATGGATGCGATGTTTGATATTTGTTATCTTTCTCCTGACGGTAATAATATTGAACCAGATGACATTCCTAAAACAAAAGATAACGTGTGGATATTAGGAAAAAAGTATAGTGCTATTCAAGGTAACAAGGATTTAAAATACATTTGTTAACTAACGCAATCGAAACGACTATTTTAACTTATTCAATATTATAATTTACAGATTTGGATCGCATTAGACGTGATATTACTTCTATAATTTGGTGTACATATAGAAAAGGTTTTGTTCCCGTAGGCGACCAAGGATTAACGTCAGACAAAGGATGGGGTTGTATGTTGCGATGTGGACAAATGGTTCTAGGAGTAGCTCTCATGAGAGTTCATTTGTCTGCAGACTGGGTTTGGACTAGTGAGACAAGGTATCTACCCTCATTTTTTAATTTTAAACTAACTTTTTGAAACTTAGCTTCACACAGGTAATGAAAACTCATCAAATCATTTTAAAGTCCGGTGAAGTTGTAAAAACCTTGCGGTTAGAAACAAATAAGGCATTAAAAAAAATACAAATCATTTACATCCACACTAATATTATAAATGCGAAAGTAACTGTCTTTCTGTCTGTCTGTTACCTTTTCACGCCTAAACCACCCAAACGATTTTGCTAAAATTTGGTATGTAGATAGTTTGCATTCATGAGAAGGACATAGGCATGTTATTTTTTGGAAATTCAACCCCTAAAAGGGTTAAAAGGGGTGGCGAAGTTTGTATGAGAAAAATATTTTTATTGCACGATTTTGCACGAAACTTTGAATTAATGCTTTTTAGTATAAATGATGAAACACGTATTTCGGGGTTTTTCGAAATTCACCCCCATTGGGGGTTAAAAGGGGTGGCTAAGTTTGTATGGGAAATTTAATTCTATTGAAATATGTTGCGGGACACTGAATTAATCCTCTGCAATGTAAATTATAAGATACATATCTAAGCGTTTTTTGAAAATCAAGGGTTGATTTTTTTTGATTGATAATTGAGGGTTAACGGGGGTGGCACAATTTGTGTAGGAAAAATATTTAACAGTAATTTTTAGCATAAGTCCATTACAATGAACCACATACATCGGTTTATCATTAACGAAAAACACACAAAGAAATTATGATACACATAGTAGCAAAATTGGTTAAAAATCCCTACTAATATAATACATGCGACAGTAACTTTGTCTGTCTGCTATGCTTTCACGCATAAAACAGTAAACCGATTTTGATGAAATTTGGTACAGAGATAGAATAGATCCTGAGGAACAACATAGGCTACTTTTTATTTAAAAAAATAGGGAAAAATGTGTAAAAAGAGGGGAGGGGAAGAGGGAAATATTCATATGGAAATTCGTCATTTTTAAAGCTGTAGCAGTGAAACTTTGTATTTAGACACTTTATGATAGACGAAAAAACATAGGCTACTTTTTATCGCAAAAGTGAGGGAGAATGGGTGAAAAGAGGGGATGACTGTTCATGTGTAAATTGGCCATTTTTAAAGCTGTAACAGTGAAACTTTGTATTTAGACACTTTATTATAAACGAAAGAACATATACTATTTTTTATCACTAAAAAATGAGGGAGAATGGGTAAAAAGAGGTGGTTATGTTCGTATGGAAAATCGTCATTTTTGAAGATATAACAGTGAAACTTTATATTCAGACACTTTGTTAGGAATGAAAGAATGTAGGGTACTTTTTATAGGGAAAATTGGGGTAAAACCAGGTGATGAATGTTCGTATGGAAAATAGTAATTTTTGAAAATATAACAGTAAAACTTTGTATTTAGACACTTAATGAGAAACGAAAGAACATAGGCTACTTTTTATAGCGATAATTTAATCAAAAGTATACTTATCAACCTTATTATAAAAGAATATAAACACGGAAACGTGCAAAACCATGTCACAGCTAAATGTGTTTAGTATAGACAAATCAATTTTTCAGATTTTTCTCTTAATAAAATGAACCGAAACTCGCCTTTTATGACTGAGTTGGTATGAAAACAGTTCGTCTATATTTTTTTAAGAGCTTGGAACCGAAATCTATACTACCTATACTAATATTAAAAAGCTGAAGAGTTTGTTTGTTTGAACTTTCAGTGTTAGAAAGTGCATTTATTGAAGAAGGCATAGGCTTATACATCATCACGCTAAGATCAATAGGAGCGGAGCACCAATGATAAATGTTTTCAAATCGGGGGATTTTTTCCTATTGAATGCGTGCGCTGCGCTAACGGTGAAAGTTTAATAAAAATCATGTTTGAAAGAATTGTTTCCCTATAAAAGTCCGCGACACATTTCTATTTCTCATTTCTATCTTTTAAGGTAGCTCACTATAACCTTTTTTTATGCTAACCAAATTTGTTTCAAAATAATGCATTATTTACGAAGGTTATTTTATAAACACGATGTTAATCCTTATCCAAAAAAATACGTCATTCTTCACAAGTATTTAATTTAAACAAAATTGCATTTCATAACACTCAATTTGAATGATTATTTTAGGATATATAGCAGTTTTAAAAATTACACTATCAAATAGAATATAATCACTATGTTAACACTATAGTTTAAAGACCGCGCGACACAGACGCGTGGTTGACTCCCTATGGAACGGCTGTGCTCAGTGCACTACTTTCTAAATTTATTCTATCCAGAACATCATTGTGTAATACTTTTTAGATAATATTTTAATAAAAATAGATTAAAGTTTAAAGAAGAACATAGGCCGTTTTTCATCTTAAAATTTCAACGGGTAGCGTTGGTGTGTTAAATATTAAATAAATAGACTATGCGGGCGAAGCCGCGGGTAGCAGCTAGTATGTTAATAATGTTTCATATAAATTCAACTAATCATACAAAATTAACACTGGAGTTTTTAACTTTGAAGAATTGTCTGCATACTTACTATTGAATTCCAAAAAAAATCTCATAAAAACTTTGAATAAAATTTGTTTAAACAGGTTTTAGTAGCAATAATTATTAGTCTTTATTAATTCAGTTTTAGATTTGATAATTTTGTATATTAGTTTATAGTTTGTAGGTTTGTATTTTTGTTTCAATACAAATTGCACATAATTTCAATGATGCTCTAGGAATTATGTATAAATTTTGTTTGTATACATACGTTTTTAGAGATCCAACCTATTTGAAAATTATACAAAGGTTTGAAGAAAAAAAGCAAGCACCCTATTCTATTCACCAAGTAGCACTGATGGGGGCTTGTGAGGGCAAGGAGGTGGGACAGTGGTTTGGACCAAATACTGTTGCACAAGTTCTCAAGTAAGATATTTTAGTAATACATATAATAGATTTTAATTTTATGCGAAATACATAGACTGGTGATTGAATAACAGTTACCTAAATGTATATTAAAATATTTATAATTTGATCAAATCAGAGATAAATAGCATTTATGTAGATTTCTGTCTTGTTTGTTTTACAAAATTCTTACTATAAAGATTTATAACAATAGCATTTCATGCATTTTTGGAATGTTAATTACAGGTTTTTGTTTTAACTATATTATATGGCCAATTTTAATAATATAAGTATACATTTTAATAAAGATTAGGCTACTTTGTATTAGTAACTAGGTAAACAATTATTAATAAAAATATTATAGCACACAAACTCTACTAAGCCTATCTCTATTAGTAGATAGATTATTGAAATGGCCTGTTAGCCTCCTGATCGTAAGAGACTACCTTGAACTATTGTCACCATAAATGTTGTAAGCATGTTGTTATCCTGAAGCTGGGATAGAAGGCCTGTTGTACTAGTCTACCAGCTACCCTTCAGGTAGTATTATGGTGGCAGGATTAGGTAAGGCAGTGGATCCTGACCCGGGCAAGTTGCTGCATAGTACTTTACCAACAGTGAATTTCTTTTCGTTTTCCTCGATGATAATTGGGACTTTGATTGTGGACGTAATATGTCAGGTCTGCTGAGGGTAGTGCCCGCATGTTCCTTGTGCTAAAAGTTTTAATGTGATTTGTTAAAATGATAAGTTTTTGAATATATATTGGAATTTGTGAGAAGTCCTAAAACACACTATATTTAATTTAATTTTTAGGAAATTAGTGGTTTTTGACAAATGGAGTTCCTTGACCATCCATGTTGCATTAGATAATGTCATTATAAAAGAAGATATATGTAAGTGTTGATTCTTATCCTATTTCCAACCAAGAAAATTTTATGACATAGTATTTGCTGTAACTGCGGGTTATTAGAGCGAGTTTAAATAACATTTAAACTTTTTAAATGAATTTGAATGTATAACACAAAAACATTTATGCAGTTGGTTCAATTAAAATTATAATTACCCTATTAACATAAATAAATTTCCAACAGATTTCTAGCTGTAGACTAGCAACACACCATTACCATATTTGTTATTTATAGGAGATATATATTTTAAATCAACAGGAAATCTGTGTTCTAGGTTTCTGATATTACAACAAATTAGGTATCATATTAGATCAAGTTGAGAAACTGATATAATTATATTTGGCATGATTATTAAAAAAAATATGCTACACCAACTTCAATGGCAAGCAGCTAAAATATCATGTTTTTTTTTAAATTTTCAGTACAACAATGTATTGTGAACAATGATAGAGGTGATACATCGACCAATGAAAGTAGTATTCTGGTGACGGATTGGATGCCACTATTACTTATAGTACCTCTTAGACTCGGTCTTAATGAAATTAATCCAGTGTATTTTGAAGGACTTAAAGTAAGTGCCTGTTTTAGGTTTATTTGTAACTAGCTGTTCTGGTGAATTTGCCAAAAAGAAAGTCTCTGTTGCCTCTATGGTCTAGCAGTCCAAGTGTTAGACTTGGCTCCTTGAGCCACCGGGTTCGATCCCGGGTCGGGCAACAATAAGAAAGTATTTTTTTTCAATTTTTTATTTTAGATGTTGCCCGGTTGCCGATAGGCTTGCCATCTATAAGATTGTGGGAATTATTATTTTTTTATACAAGAGGAGTCTAACGAGCAAGTGGGTCACCTGATGGAATGTGATCACCGCCGCCCACGGACATCCGCAACACCAGGAGTATCACTGATGCGTTGCCAACCTTTAAGGGATGAGAACGCTCTTTTCTCGAAGGGCCCTAAGTAATAATTGGGAATACCGCCCTCGGTAACTGATTATTGTCTTCTGCTAGTCGTGGGTGCTCTGGTTGTGCCTCTGCCTCTGTCTCTTCGGAAAATCGCGTGAGGATACATTATTGCTATCAAATTCAAATCACATTTATAGGTAATTAAGTTTAATTGAAACATGTTATTAATTACATAAGATTATACAGTTAAATAAACAATTAAACAATAGTTATCTATTAGACTTCTTGTTAAATATGTTACTTAAGTATTGTACTAACATATTTTTTTTGTTATAATAATGGAAGGCAAACAAGCACACGGATTTCCTGATGGTAAGAAATTCCCGCTGCCTAGACACCAAAGGTGGTAATGGTTCGTTGCCAACCTGAGGCCTAGATGTTAGGCCTCGAGCAAACGTAAGTTTACCGGCTACCTTGTCCTCCGAACCGGAACACGTCATGACGTTATGGCGGCAGGAATAGGTAAGGCGGTGGTACCAATCCGGGTGAGTCGCTGCGAGACTCTATCACCTAGTCAGATGTCACGGTATTAGTGACGATAAGCCTATGCTCGCCTTTTACGAGCTGCCTGGCTCAGGAAAATAGATGGTCTATTCTGCAAAGGAGCCCGGACCAACACGGGGAAATATGTATAGTATTGTACTGATATGAGTTAATAATAAGAACATTTGGTTTTCAGATTTGTTTCCAATGTCCTCAGTCAATTGGTGTTATTGGCGGTAAACCGAACCAAGCCCTGTACCTAGTGGGATGTGTTGGGGAAGAGGTTATATATTTGGATCCTCACACAACACAGAGATCTGGTTCGGTTGAGGTATTTTTTGTTTTCTTATTTTTTAGCATGCCACTTATATTTTTAATATCTCAGAGAGTTCCATTGCCGGTGTGTTAGTCTACATCGTGACCTTTTGTGCCTAGGCACTCATCTTAATCTGCTGCGCCTAGGCACACATTTTAATCTGTTTACTAAAAAGTTTAGGCTAAAAAAAACCTCGAAATGTTTTATTGGAGTTTGCGTGAGCATGTACAACAAAATTCCTGAAAGTATAAAAGAGTTACAAGAAAGAAAATTTAAAA